>RJVU01057109.1:5788865-5808107 GCA_003731715.1 Anabarilius grahami
GGCATGTGGAGATATTGGGGTGGTCCATCTGCCATACACACCTGTCTGCCAGGTAGAGCGTGGAGAGAAAGATTGCCTGGGATTGACACTCTCGCCTGGAGAAACAGAGAGAGAGGGGAAGTTGGATCCAAGAACATGCCAGTGTTACCTAACCAACAGAGCATCATCATCCCAATTAGCTACCAAAACAAAATCGCCCCTCACCTGGTTGGCCGGAGGCATGGTGAGTGCTGCCGTGATGTTGGCTTTGCCCGTACCCATCTGAAGCGCTGATGGCAGGGGTCCCGGTGCCAGAATCTGGAGAGGGAAGGGGGCTACAGGTGGAGTGACATACGGTGTGGAGTCAGAATCCTGGAGGAGCAGAAGTCAGTTATGTGAGGGAATGACAATCTAAGGCATATTAACCCTGTAAAGTCTGACATATGAAATCAGTCAAATCATATTTTTTTTAATAAATGGAACAAATTTGTTAAAAAAAAAAAAAGTTCTAAAAAAATAAGTCTATGTTTTTGTTGAAAATCATATGATACATTAGGCTTTTATGGTTCATATAGTATTAATATAGTGAGAATATGAAGCTCATAGTTGAGGAAAAACACCTCAGATTTATTCAGAGGCCCAAACTGAGCAAAAATATACAATTTGTTGCAGTTGCTGATGTTTATATGGCCAAAAAATAAGAAAAATAAGATGATATTCTAATAGCTTGTAATGTAAAATCAATGAGATCTACTTATAAATGCAATGCATATAAATATCAGTTTTCGCTATATCTTCCAAAATATGTCTTAGTAAGATGATGTTTAAATGCTTAGATTTATGATCAAAACCCTGTAGTTTCTATTTTGGGGACCAAAACATATAATGCAATGCAATACAACTGAGAGATGTACAATTAAACGTTCCTCAAAAGCCTGATGTATTATATTTGACTAGAGCGGCACGATTAATCGTTAAAAGCATGATCCCGAATCAAACACCCATGTGTTTTTATTCCTAAATGACAGTGATTTAGTTTGACAAGTGTGATCACAGCAAAACATTCAAATCTGCATTTGCACTGCCGCTGAGCCAGAGACAGCAGTTGTCATGTAGGCTGGCAGTTTAGTTTGAAATGAGGCACAGGTCGCATAAAAGATCGCTAAAGTGAAAGCTGTCATGAGAACCCGGGTGCGCACCGGGGTACCGAACCCGAGACTACCTGAAGGATGTAGTCTGAGTTCTAATCATCCTGATCATTTAGAGGCCTAAATTTGGCATCAATACAATACAATACAGTAGGCTTTATAGGGTTAAAGTATGAATACAGATGAAGGACAATGCTTACGATATCACTGCCTGACAGCGAGGACGCAGAAGAAGCAGAGGAGTGCTGTTGAGGGCTGGACAGGGACATGGGCGAGTCTGTGCTGTGAGGGGACACTGAGTCCCTCTGCTGCTGGTCCTCCACACCTACATTCAGCAGTGTGACTGTCTCCACCTGCTCCACTGAGTCTTTATGAGATGGACCTGCATGCAAAAGCCGTCAAAACATCAGCCAAATCAAAGCAGGTTACATTTGAAACATGGCTGAAATAGGCAGATTCACTGTAGAGCAACTATCTGTCTGTCAAACCAGACTGAGGACTTCCATAGCCACTTTTCAAAAGGTCACATACTCCATTACCAAACTAATCTACCAAGCTTCAGTTTAATAAAACACATTAATCACAGTCAAAGACATGAATAAGATGTGTGAAAGGGATAAAATGCTGTTGAGGAGGACACTTTCTCACTTCTAGGGCACCTACAAAGTTATGCTCCGTCAGAAAATGTTTCAAATCCATTTATATCAATGCACTGCAAGGACAGAGGTCAAAATGAAAGGGTCTGCCAAAGTTACACTCCATCACTGCAATGCACATAGGCATTCGTTGACCAATTAAATGTTATCCTTTTATTTGGCAAAAAAAGTAGAGTTTTAATTTCTTTGAATTACTTTTGAAATAGATTCATAATTAATTTCTCACTTCAACCAACATCTAGGACAGCAGCTTCCACTAGGGGGCCTCAAAACAACCATTAAAATAAGACAAAACGACTAAAAATCAATCCTAAGCTACAAAATATATAGTAGATGAAATTCACCTAGTATCTGCAGTCATATGATATATTGTATGAAACTGTATTTACATTGATACGTACCAGGATTCCTCTCCGTGCGGGAGTTGTGTCTGCCACCCCACTTCTTTATGATCCACTCTCTGTAGTCAATGACTGCCTGGGTGACTTTAATTATGCGGCCCAAAGTGCTGAGGGGACAAGATAAATGACAAATGAAATAAAACGGAATGTTTGAGAGAATTGGGGTGAACATGTTTGTATGCACATGAGTGTTGTACCTGTCACTGTCTTTGTTGGGGTAAGAACGTGCAAGAGGTGAGACGGCGTGACCCAGTATAATATACGCATAGTCAAAAGCTTCCTTCACCTGCATGGCACCATAAGAGCTTCTGCCCACATCATTACCTGAGCAGACACACAAAAAGTAAAAAGTAAATGTAAACTGTTTTTACGTGCTATGTATTTTTATTATAGGTGTGAATCTTTGGGCAGACAGGGAATTGATTCGATTCACTATTCGTAGATTTTTGATTCTATTCAGGAATGATTTTTTTAAATTCACAAATAAACAGTCTCAGTGTGCTTCACATGAGGAATTAGTCAAATATAGTCACTTATGAGGTTCCAATTCATTTAGGATGCTGCCTCAGAAGGTAGTAGACAGCAAGAAGCTCTCTAGGTTTTGCATTAATTCAAATTCAGTTTTTGAATTAAAAGCTTGTAACTGTACCTGGAAGAAGAGGGTCCTCAATACACAGCATGGAGGGCCTGTAGCCATTACTCATGGCCTTCATGATGTCCTCTTTAGCCATGTAAGCACCACCATTCTTTATCCTGATGCCTGTCTTCAGGTAGTTGAAATGTCTTCCATACAGCTCAAAGAACTCGATGAGCAGAATGCCAAGGTTCATGTTGGGATTCCTGGCATCAATTCTTGGGTGTAACTGTGGGTGTAAACCAAAAATCAGCAGGCAAGTCAGGACATTCCCTTTATTTTTTTGGTATAGTCATTTATGAAATGAGTGTGGCTTGACAATGACAGATCTCTAAATGAGACAAGAACAAGTTATTTTTGATGTAAAACACTGTGTTTCTTCTCTTTGCCTGCATGTTGAAACAGTTTTCATGCTTGAGAACTAGACTGGCTGCTAATGTTGCACCTGTAAGAAGCTGATGACCATCAGGATGAGACTATAAGAACTGATTCCCCCTGTGAAGACTTCGTTGAGGTCTCGCTGTAGCAGGAACTGTTTCAGCACGAAGATTAAATAAGGCAGCACGGTATACTTCTGTGTGGGAGAAAGAAAGAAAAAAAGAGATGATATTTTAGACTTTAAAACTGTAAAGACTCTTTTTATACCAGGCATTAAGAAGCGACTCAAAGGGCGACACCATGAACGCTTGAAAAGACAATTTTTTAACGAAAGAATCCTTTTGCAAAAACAGTGTCATTACATGTTGAAGTCAGGAATACTGAAGTGTGAAGTCTTGCACATTTATGTACTTTCAAAGCCTAAAACATGGCAATTGCATATGCGGCTGTCTTTCACTGGAGATAACATCCAGATGTTCAGAAGCAGCAGAAATATTTACATGAGGTAAAGTGTTATGATTACTGGAGACGGGCCAATAAATCTTACATTCCTCCATGTAAGATGGACATTGTCTTAAAGGCTTTGGGTCTCATTCACTAATGGTGCATATAATTGATAGTATTCTTATTAATCCTCCCCAGTGGAAGTGTATAGCAGCACTATGAACCACACACAGGAAAATGATACAACTTGGCATATTAATTGGGGGGGTTTTGAATAGAACCCTGACCACCTTTACATATATACCACCAGTTCAAAAATGCACTTTTCTTTTATCCTAGAAACTAAATTCTTAGTACACCTGACTACTCTCCTCATATATTACATTACAATATCTTACATTAAGACCCATTACAGTAATCACCATTTTGAGATGTACTGTATTCTGTTCAACTCCTTTGGCTCAGATGATCATTGGACTGAGCCGCACAGAAATGACTGAAGAGAATTTTTAATATTCCTTTTTGTTCAAAAGTTATGGGAAGTTAACACCGTCGACTTAAAATTAGATTAGATGCTATATCTCTTCAATTCTTCGATCTATTAAAGAGAAACTTGGTACATTTCATCATCAGAATTGCTTGAATCATGCTGAATCCGCTGATATTATTTCGCCAGGACTGGATTAACCACCTTTCTGTCATTTTGAAATTTGTCCTAATTTGTTTTTTTATATATATGATATATTTTTGTTTTTATTTAAAGCTTTGGCATATTGGAACAAAATTTGCTACATAATAGACAGCACGTCCTTAAAGTGACTGAAAAACTTGAAGACAGCGCCACCTAGCATTCAGAAGATTTTACAAAACAAATGTTCTAACTTGAAAAAAATAAATTATCTCAATGTCTTCCTAAGTTTATGCCAATTCCAACATCTCATTTGTCATTTCCCAACATTTTGGTCAGCAACCATGTGGAAGTGTATGAAAAACAGTTTTTCACTACTCCTACAAATTATAACAAGCCTGCATTGCATATGGATACAAAACCTCCCTGTGTTGTTTGACGTGTTTGCTGTATTTGCAGTGTTTCTTTCTGTGTTTGCTGTGCCTTTGGTGTTTGGCCCATAATTGCAGCTTGCAGCTATATTTCCCTTATGTTTTGTTCAATTTTGAAGGTGCTGTAAACTGAATTGACATTCTATTGCAACTGTACAATACTATTGTATATATAGTAAGAAAAAAAATCTCCTCTTGTGGTTGCACAGATGAGAGCTATGAAGGTGATCTGCTGTCACAGGGGACTAGATCAGGTATGCACATGGAAACGAACCTGGCAAAAGAGCATTCAAACATCTGTGTTGAATGCTTGCTGACAGATGTTAGTTATGCTTCACCCTCCTCCTCCTTCCTTTACTATAAGCCTGACATGTAATCAGCAGACAAAAAGTAAATCTAGGACAACTAGAACATGTAAATACAAGCAGGGTGCAAAAAAAAAAAAAAAAAGTTTCACAGTAAAAAGTAAAAGTGCTGTTCTTAGACGAAGGTTGACAACAGTTGACAATGTTCTTAGAAGAAAATGTAGAAATTTATGCAAATAATTCAACCATAGTATACTGAGAATTGCCTACTTGAGCTGAAAGAACTGAGAAATGAAAAGCAAATCAATTCTGTTAACCAAACACATGTGACTAAACAAATACATCATCTGGAAGTTTGGGATTGGGAAGATTTCGCAATGTTTTTGAAAAGTTATTTTTGTTATTTTATTTTAAACAAAATTTTATTTTATTTAAGTGATTTATATGCCATTAGTGAAATTAATATGAACTAGAATTATTGAATATGACGTCCCTATACTATAACTAAAACAATCAAGGCAAAAATGAACACATATGAATACAAGTAAACCAGCAAACAATATGCAGATGTACTCACTCCTGGAGATAGATTTACAAAATGTGCTAAACATTACCTTCACATATTCTTTGATGAAGCTAGCAGCTTTGATGCCCGTCTCCACGTTGAAACTGATGTCCACTTTCACCTCGGTCTCCTGATCTGTCAGTTTGATGATTGGTACCTTCAAAATTCAAAGAAATAAATATAAAATAATTAATTGCCAAGAAACCACCAAATGTTACAAAAAAAGCAACAACCTCTGCATACGAAACAGGTAAACAGTTTATAAAATGTTAAATCAACAGTAGAGGGAAAAATACATACCGTAGCTTTGTCGAGAACTTTGATGGAATAGGGTTCTGCCACATTGTGTTTTCTGAGGGCCTGCTCCAACTGCTGCAGGGGAGGTTTCTCCCATTTCCCAAACACCACCAGGTCAATGTCACTACAGTATAAAGAATCAGCCAGATTCTTTCATATACCTCTACATATAAATAACTTGCAATTTCTCCACATGAAAACAAAACCACCTCACAGCAAAGTGTTGTTGCTGTCAAATAAACTCACATACATCATTTTCTCAGTAGAGTTAAACCAAATACATGGGGCTTAATGGCTTAACACAAGGAAAATCTGTCAGGCTTCAGACTCAGAGACATAAACCAAAACCAATTGTGGGACTGAACAAATTTTAGAAAGCTACAGATCTAGTTTGTTCATTTGTGACATCCACATTGAGGCACATATTGAGTTAGCAAATTGCAATTGATCATAAAATGCCTGCTCAGTTATTGAAAAACAAAAAAACAAAAAAAAGAAGCTCAGAGCCAAAAAAAAGGCTACCACGCTATTATTGTGATGCACATGCCATAGTCACTTCTCATCCTTCTGTGAGAGTCATCTTACTGAGAATAGTGTTTTGACTACACAGCAACAACAGATCAGCATGAGCAACATTATGTGTGTTGAGAACTGCTAAGGGTTCGGTTCAAAATCTCACTGTTGTGTTAATGTGCAAGAACAAACACACTACTGCACATGTTCATTTACCTGGTTGGGAGAAAGAGTCCAGTGCTAAAGCTGCCAAAAATCTGGACCTAAGTAAATAGAAGTAAAAACAATTACATTTGTATACTAATTTGTAATGCCAATAGCCCAATTCTTTTATATACATCAGCTCTTAAGCTTGCTTACATCAGCGGTTGGCCACAACTCCTTGATGACCGTCTCTATCCTGTCCACTACCTCCTGTCTCATGGTGGCTTCCTCAGGACGTGGAGACATGAAATTGTAAAAGTCTATGATTTCTTCATGCAACCTTAGAAAAATAAATAAAGAAGACAATTATGGAAAGACAGTTGGTACAATTTAAAAAGCCATTCACGCACATCAATCATGTAAACAACTCATGAAGCAAGAATCTTGAGATTTAAGATAAAAAAAAATATATATACATTATCAACCTGTACAATTATACTTGGACCACAAGACTAAGAACTTGATTAGTTAAATGTGTCAACCAATACGTGTTTAGGCATTTCATAGCAAACTCACATTCAGATCTGGTTCCATTCTGGTATGGAAACAGCCACGTTTCACAATCCAATCAATTCCCGATGGATAAAAATCAACTGCCAGAAATATTTAATATTTGCAACATGGAAAAGACACCCCAGTACAATACAATAGAGTAAAAATGATGATGTGCTGACAAATTCATGTGTAAATTCTAAACCCATTATGTAGTAATCAATGAAAATTTTAACCATACAGAGAAAATGAACAATAGAGTGTTGACATGAAAAATGTAGTACAGTGGTTAATAAAAAAATTTGTTTTATATAACTTGATTCATGAACCTCTACATTTGGTTCCCCCAATGTAGAATCTTTGGTAAGCTATGATGAGCTGACTAGATAAATTTTTTATTTTTATTTTTATTTTTTTATTCTCCCATACAAATCAGTCATATTCAACACTTGTAGTCTGTCCTAAACCAGGGTTTCTGAATATAAACCTTAAGCTAACTTACAGAATTGAGAGTTCCTAAAACTGTAATAAACAACAAACAAACAACATTAAACAAAGACTGATTTTAAAACGCAGCCAACCTAAACAGCATTTTGCACCTAAGATACACAGAAAAGCTGTCTAGGACTAGATAGGCCACTCACAAGGATTTGAGACACAGTCACTGCCTCATTTGGTTCCAGAGTCTTTTGTGGAAAAATTCCAGAGGTCTGTAACCATCCACCACAAATGTAACAAGTTCATGCAACAAATGTATCCCTTCTTACAAGCCAACAATTGCTGGGTTACTAAAGACATGCATTGCATTAAGTGCCCAGTGCTCTACTCATAAATCAGCAAACACTAAAATCCTGAATCCAGCCAACATTAATAGACAGATGACAACATATGTAACAAAATGGTCAGTTAAAAGTAGAGCTGCACGATACCGAGTAAACTGAGAATCACGATTTTTGGTTTCAAATAGAAATCATGATTCTAAACATACAACTAAACAAAAAAAATAACATAACTTACAAGAAATTCTGACAGAATATTAACTGGTGCAGTCTAGGGCTGTCACGATTCCTCGATTAAATTCAAAAACTTGATTTGAAAAAAATCCTTGATTGCAATTTACCCGTGACGATTAACCGGCAAAATACCGGAAGTGGCGCACTCCACGCACGAGAATCAATAAACCGTATCATTATATTGTTTTCTGTGCTGAACGATGTATTAAAACATTTAAAAATCATAATAAAGCTTAATGCTTTTAATATTGTGAATTCACAAAGGCTGTGATTCAATTCAAATATATGAGCCGCAGGTTTATAAATACGCTTTATTTACATGCGTGTAGGTTATGTGCATCTCAGAGCGACTCATCAGAACGTGACAAACATTTGTCAAACAGGTGAATATTTTACAAAATAATATTAAATGTTTTGTCTCTTAGAAATGAACATTTAACAGTAGCTTGAGTTGAGTGACAGTAGCAGTAGCTTGAGTTGGGATGCAGATGTAAATTTGTTCACTGACAAAAACAGTAACATCTGTAAAAGTTGGCACAACTTTATTTTTATAGGGTAAAATTTGGTTTTCCATAGTATTTGGATCATGTTAACCACAGGTAAAACTAAAAAAGTTAAAAGTAATTATTGTTTCTGTGGTATTTGTTATGAAAAACAGTGGCCTAAAGACATTTAGTATAATACAAATGCACAAATAACTGCTATATTATTTAATATATTTAATGGCCACAATAATATTGTACAATCAATACCAATATCCCACATTTCTGCCACAATCCCAGGGTTACCATATTGGTGACTTGTGGATTGAAAAGCCACAGGCGAATCATTGTCATTTAGGAATATGATTGCATGGGTGTTTGAATTGAGATTGTGATCTTTTAACAGTTAATTATGCAGCTCTAGTTAAAAGCACTGTTGTCAGAATTGAATTGCTGTTTGCTTATATTTGTAAACTCTCTATTTGAAAAAGTGTGGTTGATAAGAACTTAATTTAGTCGCATGACATTAAGTTTGATTCATTTCAGTGAATTGAATCAGTTTTTCAAACAGCTTCAAAAACACAGCTTGGCGATTAACTGCATTATCATGTGGTCCCTGACATTCCGCGTATTGAGTGCAATAGTGCCATCCACTTTTTCAGCGGTGTGTGTAGGATTTTAAAATAATCTTTGTTAAAGCATTTCAATCCACTGACCAAACTTTAACTGACAAAAGAGTATTTGAAAATCAAACAAAAAGACAAAAAGGTACACAAACCTGTGAACAACTGCTTTACGAAGAGAAAGAACTAGAATCCTATGAATAATTCAGAATGACAGTTGAATTAAAAACTATTGATTTAAAGATGTTAATTATGTATATAAAACACAATATATTTTACATTCACTGCAAAATATTTATGTAGCTTGAAAGCATAGGGAAACTGACTACATTTGCAGTGCTTCATGGGAGTGGGTGGGCACTAAAATGATCTTGCTCGTCACAATTCTGATTGGTCGAGACTGCACTGCAGAATCATGGATAATGTAGTTTTCACACCAGAAAATCCACTGTTTAAAAGTTTTTAAAAATACATGAGAATGTATAAAAGAATGTACCATCGATTAACAATCTCGTAGCTCACAGTAGATGTCTTTAAACGTTTATAGAAGTTACTTTTAAAAATCATATCCGCTTATTGAGGAAATAAATGCTTATTGAATAGAGAATTAAGATTTTTACTCCCAGACCCCGACTGTTGCCACACTCCAAAACGCCTATTATTAGTTTTAACAAAGTTCTTTTAAGGTATATAAAATCTTTGGTTTTAAGCCTTACTAATAATTTATTGTATTTTTTTCTGCTATGATTCAGTGCATTACAAGTAATTCGCTTAAATAAAATTTACATCCATGGTTCTGGAGAGTTGACTCAAAAAGCCACTCCGAATGATTCAATCCGATTCGTGAATGAATCGTACAGACCGGAAGAGATCCGATTCAAAAGAGCGATTCGTTGACTGACAAATAGGACATCGCTAGCCTACTACACACAAACTGCAAACACACGCATACATTCCACAAGTGACCCAACCCACAGAGGCTCATAACCAAACCTAGGACACTCTGCTAGCGTGCTAAAGCTAAAATCCCGTTCTAGTACGTCAAAAAGGGCCCAGTGACACTTTATCAAACACATAAGGCCACAGAAAAAATAGCGTAACATTATAACGACCCATTCCGAGCGCTGCTGCTGTTATAAATCAAGCTCATCTCACCCGTCAACCCCTGGGTTATATTTCCTCGTCTTCCACGGCGTACCGGAGTTCTCATAATTGCCGTTAGTCCAGTTGGAGAGCAAATAGTTTATCCCATAGGTGCTGGCCTTATTATCGCTTTTCCTCCGGCCCGGATGATGGTGTTGGTGGTGATGGTGGTTGTGAATCGCTGCCGGATGGGACGGATGGCGCTTCATGCAACTCTGCTGCTGCTCTTGATTGAAATGCCGTATATGAGGATGAGGAAGATGATGATGATGATGGTTGACGTTATTCAGCACGTTCTCGCTGCTAGTAAAAAATGGATTGCCCTTGTTCATATTTCCAGCGATCACATTAGGGCTTGTAGTCCTTATTTTAGAGCAGCTGGACGCGAAATCCGCCACCGAGCCGGTCTTTTGGGTCATTTCGCCGTCTCCCGTGTTTCCATTTAACGGGTGAGCCACAGAGCCGCTGCCCGGGATCGCAGTGCCGTTGTTTTTAATGTTAGTGCTGTTATTTGCATTGGACTCTACAGTCTTGTAAACGTCAAACGCCGGAGATTTGACACAGAAGTTGTGGTGATGGTGGCTCTGGTGCTGACCTGTGTTAGTCCGGTTTACCTGAGACGTTTCCCACACACGCATCCATAAAGCGTTCGCAGGACCTTTCTGTTCCGGCTGAATCCAAGCGACCCTCGGATCCATTCAACTTGTCGTTCTAACAGCCCTGTCAAACAAACGAACGCCTTTCCCCCCCGTACAGCGGATAAGTTTGAGTCCGGACTGCGAGAATATGCCTGTAAACTGGGTTACGCGAAACGACAGGGAAAATAACGACGTGCCAAACGCCACAACCGACCAACGGGAATCAATTAGTGGCCCTTTCCCCCGCTAGCTATAAACTGTTAGCTAAACTACAGTATTTCCAATATGGCGTATTCCCTTGAACCCCGAAATCCAGTACGCATGTGTAGGATTTAAACCATCGGGGCAGCACACACCCCCCAGACTCTAACACCGAGCAGGCGCAATCGGAGCCTATTCAGCAACCCCACCCTTCTAACCGGCATCAAAGAGACACATTTTTGAATTTACAACCCTTGCTACACCGCGAGAGCAACGCGACTCGATCAAACTATACGCAGCGCGCGCACAATGAGCAGTGAAAGCAGCTTCATGATTGTTGATGTGCGCAGTAATAGCGAAGCGATACATCTAGAATCTTTATTAGTAGCATTAAATACATTGATATATTATAAAATGTTGCATTTTTTTTGCAAAAGACAAAAAATAAATGGACATATCTAAAACTATTTACTAAGTAACTCATTTGAGATTAATGAATAAAATGCTTTTGTGGTTAACCTTTGTTACTTCAAAAGGCTGATTTTTTTTTTCTCTTGCAGGCCTACTTTTGCAGAAATTCTTTAAAAAAAGAAAGGAAACTTTTATCAACAGAAACGGATTAATCATGATTAATTGTTTTGATGTATTAACAATTCATCAAAATAATTAATCATTAAGATTAATCTAGTTTTTAAAATAGTCTTCAATTTTATTTTATTTTTTTAAAGGAAACAAAATATATGTAACAAAGCCGTTTTATTGATGCCCCAGAAGTTCAAGCTGAAAACCAATATTTTAATTAAATTAAATACGGTAAACAAATTCTTAATGAAACTAGAAATGTGGTCATGAAAAATTTGAAAGATATATGTACACAGAAATATGCAAATTGGAGCAATGCCAGTCTGATAAAACTGCAGTAATTTCAAGGAAGAAAAACAATTTCATGCTCCAATTTGAAATCAATTTTACATTAATTGCAAATGACACACACACACACACACACAAAATCCTAATAAGCAAGACTGAAAAACAAAGGCAATTGCCTTCATTCTTTCGAGGAAAGAACAGGCTCTCTGTTGATAATAAATCATAATCTGACATGCTGAAGAGAGCAGCAGATAAGCTCCTCCCACGGTGATTACGCAAGGAGTGCTTTGCCTTCAGTTCACGTGTAGCATGTGTATGGTGGGGGAAGCCCCTCATGGTCAGAACAGACATCTTGTGTACACAGTACATGCAGAAACGCATGCAGAGATGGTTAATCCATACAGCGGATTGTGCATGCTGCTGCTCTTCAGTGTTATGTTTCTTCTGTAATCAAGTCTTTTGCATTCTACATCCTCAAAGCCTTAAGCCCAAGTGAAGGTGTTGCAAAAGGTTATGCATGCATGCAATGTGGTTTGCAGGGGGATTTCATCATTGCTTTGCCTGAGGCTGGGGCTGCATCAGACAGATTGCTCACTGCCTGACCTGACACTTCCAACAGCTCCAGATTGACCACGAACATCTGAGGGGAATAAACTAGAAGGAAATTTTGAACTTCAATGTCAATAAATTAAATCTGAAGCATGTCTGAGGCATAAAAAAGCTAAACTATTAAAATGATGGATTATACAGTTGTACACTGTTAAAAATGCTGGGTTGTTTCAACCCAAATTTGGGTCAAATATGGACAAACCCAACCGTTGGGTTACATTTTTAAATTAATGTTTTAACCCAACAGTTGGGTTAGTCCATATTTGACCCAAATTTGAGTTGAAACAACCCAGCATTTTTTAGAGTGCATAAAATACTTATTTCACAGTATTACCGTTTAGACAAGGAGGTGTTTATAAGCAATTTATATGACCTTCCACATTCCAGAGTAAATGAACACAACCACTTTCCCTGCTGACAGTGCTGACATACAACACATAACTCTTGCCATATTTCATATATTATGCCTGAAGTTATTATGAGAGCCCACATGCAGCATGTCAAAACAAGTCGGCGATGGTAAATGATAACGTTACAAGCACAACTTATACAAAAACAGAGGTAATGGGATTGAAGTTTCCATGAGTTTGTGACAATGTTGTTGTACGTTCAATATAGTAAAGATATTATGGTAATTTTACCATGATGTGAATGATCTCTGTAATACATATCTCACAATGATGTAAAAAGACATCATCCCATATATTCAGCAATTTTGAAAAATAACTATAGCTGTCCTTTTAAGGCAAGGTATGAGGGTTTTTTTCATTGAGAGCTGAGCAGCATTCGGTCTTGGGATACTTCATTTTGACAGCTTCATGTACTGACCCTATTGTATAATAACCCTGCCATAAGTTGCCTGAAAGTTCTTGGTAAACAACAGGGGGGAAAAAACAGTTTGACAGAAGGTGCTTTTAATTGTGTTAAGATTTGTTAAGACAGTCAAATCCATTTATTGTTATGACAATATAATTTACACAATGTGCCCCTGTTGGAATTGATTAAATGTAATTTCTTAAACCTGCTAAACAGTCCACTTTCGGTGGAGTTTGGCACATAAATCAGTAAACATAACACCAATTTTAAATTACACTCTTGAAATATCCTTTCAAAATATTTAAACAGATTTTATTTTAAATCACCAGGAACATTTCAGTTTTCAGAAATGCAAATTCACCATGAAGGGCTGAACATTTTGGATATGAGCTGAATCCGAAATCACATACTTCCTATATAGTAGGCGAAAAACACTATATAAAAAGAGTAGCATGCTTGAATTCACAGTATTCATAAAACATTAGGCAAAAAGTATCCAGATGACCTACTACTTCTGGCAAGATTCTGAAGTGCATCCATTGAAGTTGTGAATAGCAGTGAAGAGATGATGCTGGTAGGTCAACATGATGAATGTAGTACGGATAACATTCACACAATATAGAATGTACTTTTTTAATGGTCATAAAATAATTATATATTTAAAATAAATAAATAAGTAGGTAATTGGAGAGTAAGCGATTTCGGACGCAGCCGAGATCTGTGTAAAATGATAAATGGTTCTGCTATTGTCAACCTGCAGTGCAGGTTGTCATGTGTACCTTTACCTTTTCTTACTCGAATCGAATCCAGCACGACGAGAAGCACATTTCAAAAAGTCTATATTTTGCTGACACAGTGTTTCAGTTTGAAGAAAAGACTAAGTGGTTAACCCTTAAATACATATCTCGGGTGTTTATTGACCCAGGAGGACGTCATTCACTACCCTCCCCCTTATTCTTTTTTTAAAGTTAGACATCAACCTTCTTAGTATTCCTCAATCTAATCTTTATAAACAATATAACAAGAAAAAAAAAAAATCTGTTTCCTATTTAATTTTTTGTAAAAAGTGTATAGGGTCACTAGCGACCCGAGGTATGTAACAGTGAAAGTATTTTTTTTTCTGCGCAACAATGCTGATGTTGACTCTGATGACTCACCAGAGTGCAATTCACCTTTATTTCTCAAGGTGGCACTGTCTGATGCACAATGCTGATGTGAAGTTTCACTCATAACTGCCACAGTCAATAAACAAAAGAATAGAAAAGTATCATCAGCAAAACTTGAAATGGTTCAGCAATTTACTGCAGAGCAAGTATTGAACGCAATCAAATATTAGTGTCACGGTCACTCGGTGGATCTGGTGAGAAAGCTGTCAATGATCAAAATATTGATTTTGAAGATTATAGTTTTGAGAATATGTTTGAGATTGCGAATATGAGCCAGATGCTGAATGAACTGGGGAAATGAGCTCAGACAATGACAGTGATGTTTTTAAAAAGCATCTGCTCAAACTGAACCCTTCCAAGTTTCAAAAGATAACGAAATATGCTTTATTTTATTCTTTTGTAATTGTTATTAAAATATCAAGAGAGTTTTATACTATTGCAGCAGTTAGAGATCCATTCGTGTTAGATATAGATCCGGGTCGCCAAAGACCTGAATATGTAACAATTGGCTATTGTCGAAACATTCATTCTTTTAAGAGTTAATAGGGAAGATCTGGATTATGGTAGCAGCTGTTTGCCATGTGTATCTCATCTGATCTCTCCACTGAGATGCTGTGAAATCTCTCACAGTAATGCTGTTTTTGCACTTCACAAATGTACATGCTATAAAATTCACAATTTACAATGTCTTGTAAAATTGAGTTCATGTAATGCTCAATGCATTTGTCTCTGTATTGAAACACACAGTGGGAGTGTGGCAGCTGGGCTTACCACAGGATCAGAGCACAAACGGTATTAAAGCTTTCCTTGATTTTGGATAGTCTTCAAATTTTGCTAGATACCACCTGTAAAACGAAATAGCACATTAAACAACAATTTGTGATACTGATATGAAAATATTTATTTTTATAGAACATGTCTAGGTCATATTTCACCCTAAAAAATAAATGAAAAAGAAAATATGGTTTAATATATTATTGTAGATGTGAATGCACTTTAAATAATGTGTAAAAACATTATAGATTTGATTTAGTTTAATGTAAAGCAAATATACTGAACTAAACTTTTTATTTTATTTTATACTATATACATACACAACAGTTCTGGTTCTTGAATCTGATTGGCTGAGAGGTCTTTCCAGCCATGCAATATTCTATCAGTATCACGGTTTCACCGTTTGAATCACTCAATGTGTGTGCCATGGCGGACAAGCAAACCCACCATATTTTTATAGATACTACTGTTATTTTGTAACGGAATGTAGTTTTAAGAGTTTTTAGGCAAGAATGTAGTTGTTTAGACCTCAGATATGCAATTTATATGTAAACATAGCGCCTGATTGAAAATTTGTTTAGATGCTTTCGGAGATGCGAGCTGCAGGCCATCAGCAACCGTTCAGCACTCTCGTACGTGCAGAGAACAGCTTCATCTCGGCCAGTCCTTCGGGAATTTGCCGCTGACTCTTATGTAGATAGTGTTAAAAACATGAGGTTTAATTCGTTTTGGGTATATCAAATGTGCAATCTTTGGTCTTATTAATATATAACTTGTTCCAGAGCTAATAGATTTGGCTTAAGGGCTATATTAAGTTCCACAACTTGATGTACTTGAAATTAAATCCTGCACTAACTAGAACGCTGCTTTTGTACGTTTGACTGAACTGTTTGCTTGTTTATTTCCTATTTTACTTCTTATACTGTTATAATGGCTATTGTTGTTCATTTAAATATTATTGTTCGATAAATAATATTTTATATAAATAACATGCCCTATTTTTTTGGTGTTGAGAAAAGAGTCCGTTAGTGATTTCGACTTCAGTGAAAGTTACATTAATATGCCATTAGATGGCAGTAAAATATGTCTTTATGAGTGAGTCAGTCAGCAGCAAAGACGGAAGGAAGTAGTTCCTCACAAAAGAGGGTTTTTAAAGACAGTCCATTGTTTTTTCTTATTTACACACTTGTGCCGTCAAACTGTTGTATAAACGCAGTATCACACTTGTAGCCAGGCGATATGGCTGTATATCAGCACACTGTGATTCCCTACGGCTGAATCACAGCCGTGCTGATATCTGATATACAGCCATATTGCACAGCTACTCGTGTGATAGATATATATATTACAAAATAATTTGGACTCTAAAATTTTGATTGCTAGAAAATCAAAGTCATGTGTCTAACAAAGTTAAAGTTATGTTCCAAATTTGAAGTTGATATCACAAAAATTTAGCTTGCTAAAAGGTTTTAAAGTACCGTTTCCATGGTAAGGCAATATACAGTTTCAAATCCATTTCATTTTGACTGTTTAAGCTTTCAAATTAAACCTAATTTATGATGATCACTAAAATGTGTGATAGGGAAAAAAAGGCAATGAAAAAGCACACCAAGTGCTCTGCTACCAAGAAACTGACAGGTAACAAGTTAAATTGTAAATAATTATATGTCATGGTAGTAGCTGTTAAAATATATTTATGCTTATTTAAATCAATTATGTATTATATAATACAGTAATGAGAATTTAATGAGAATAATCACTTTCAAAAATGTAATTAAGAATTACTCAAAAAAAAAAAAAAAAAAAGCGAAACATTCTTGACGGTTCTAAAATACGCTTCATCTTTTTAATAATTTATATTTCTTATGATTCTGGAATGAAACCAGACATATGAGAATTGATAAATATGAGAGCTGAAAGCATACTATTTTTTTTTGTTCTGATAATTGCAGTCACATTGAGAAAGAATCCATTGTTTCAGACTGTATTGCCTTACTTGTGGTGAGACATTCCTCTGCTGGACAGTACAACAAAACTGAAGAGAGCAAAAGCTGCACTATGGACCGAATGACCAGCCAGAGCAAATCCAGTCCATTCCACAATCTCACCTAAGAAGTTTGCTGCTGATACATACTCAAACATGCCCCCTACGAACAGAAAATAGTTATGAAGAGACAATTGAATGGAAAATGTCGCACAAACCGGCTATTTACAAAGCAATAAAAAACAAATTTCAAGTCAGTTTCAAAGCAGTGAAGTTGCATCACATGTGTCGTATGAAGTGTGAAACCATCTGACCAACATGCTGTCTGGTTTAATTTGTCAGAAATAAAGCATGTCTGATTCATCATGTCAGTCATCACTTATTCATCAAATAAAACAAGAACAAGCTTTTGGATCTTAAACAACGTTGACATGTCAAAATTATTTAAAATCCCTTTGTTTTGGCTTTTTGTTTAAGGCTTACTGACTCACAAAAAAAAAAAAAGCAAAATTTTTTTTGATGTCAGACAGATGTAAAATACAGAGTAAGAGAAATAAGAGATGATTTACATAATGCATGGACACTGATTGTCTAGGAAAAGAGATAGAAGCGCACGTCACAAATTATTAGGATCTCTGAAGCAGGGTTGTCCTGACAAGCTGTTGAGGCAATGAGTCATGACCAGAAAGGGCATCTATTTTTATTTTCTTTCAGAGCCAAAGCCAGATTCAAAACCTTTTTTTTAGCATTGCATCAACACTCAAACCAGCACTGAAGAGGACACCCTAGCAGAGGACACACTAATTTGAGCTGAATGCATGTGGTATGGTTCAAATGATTTGTGTTGTTCTCTTCTGGATACTCTTAAATATGTATGTGTATTGGCACTGGCTGTTTATGACAGTTTTATGAATTTTGAGTATTTAAATATTGTGGTATTGTGACAGTCTATTCCTAACATCTAAAGCTGCATGCCATATTCCTAAGCTGTCACTCAGAATTTTGTGATTGTTTTATGTGGAACACGGTAAAGATGCTGAGCACCAACATTTTAGTCTATTTCAATATAACATTTATTCCAATTCATAAATGGTGCGGTCAGTCTGATAATTATTGTCTTACCTCTAGGTATCTTATAACCTATCTCTCCAGGCTCACGGAGATTCCTGAGGATATGGTCAGAGTGAATGTTAATGATCAATCCCAGGAACCACATACAAGAACCTGAAAAAAAAAATGTTTTCAACATTGATAACAATAAGAAAGGTTTCTTGAGCAGCAAATTAGCATATTAGAATGATTTCTGAACGATCATGTGATGCTGAAGCCTGGAGTAATAATGGCTGCTAAAAATTCAGCTTAGCCATCATAGGAATAAATTAAATTTTACAATATATTAAAAATGAAAAGAAACAAAAAAAAGCTTTTTTATTGTATTTAACTGATGACAGATAGACAGACAGACAGATACTGTAACAACATGATTGCTACAAAAGCCTGTAGGGAATGTTCGGTCAACCATGACAGGTCAGCTAAAGTTCAGAGAGATAATCAATATCTATTTACTCTGCAGTGGTCAAAGTTACAGTAACCATCTTAAATGACCTAAGGTTTAGGGAAACAATCTAGAATGTGAGAGTAACAAGAATCCTGATAAGTGACTGTTTATGTCTCTTCCTGGACTAATAAGAGTCAGTGAATGTGCCGTGTTCTCTCATATCCATGTTGATGGTGGCCTGGTGGTGATGGATGAATTCCTATGTCAGCTCAGCATTTCTTATTTGTTATGGAATATAGCAGTATTTATTATGAATGATTAATCCGTACAAATCTTTTTTTTTTTTTTTT
>RJVU01057109.1:5827608-5890741 GCA_003731715.1 Anabarilius grahami
CAGCCAGGGTAATTATTTTTTTTAATGAATTAAAACCAGGATAAAAGTTCATTTTAACTGTTTCTTTGGTGTAAATAATAGATGCACTATATTGCCAAAAGTATTGGAACACCCCTCCAAATAATTAAATTCAGGTGTTCCAATCACTTCCATGGCCAAAGGTGTATAAAATCAAGCACCTAGGCATGCAGACTGCTTCTCCAAACATTTGTAAAAGAATGCGCTTCTAGAAGAAGGGTCAAAAATTCCTAAACCTTTGGAAAGCCTTCCCAGAAGAGTTGAAGCTGTTTTAGCTGCAGAAGGTGGACAAACTCCATATTAAACCCTACGGATTAAGAATGGGATGTCATTAAAGTTCATGTGCACATAAAGGCAGGCGTCCCGAAACTTTTGGCAATATAGTTTAGTTAATAGTACAAATATTCCATTTATTATTATTATTATTTTTATTATAATCACTAGNTAATAGTAATATTATATAATTATTATTAAGAGTACTACTACTTAAACTAATGTACTCTTTAATGTATATAATTAATTATAATAAAATAGTAAAATGCTGTTGTCAGTGGAGAGTTCTCACATATTCTGTTTTCTGCAGGTTATAAACACAGGAGTGAAGGTCTGGTCCAGAAATACTGATGGAGAAGAGTTTGGTTGTGCTTTCAGACTGGCCCAGGAGGTGGGTGTGTTTAAAAAATAGTTTAACGTAAATGTTTTATGTAGTAGTTGTTTGAATTACTTATGTATGTGCATTGCATACAACCAAAATATTGAACATGTTGTGATATGCATTAATACTGGACTTGAATATATCTGTTCATATTTCATCATGAAAAAAGATCTTTTAAAATCAATTATTTTTAAAAGTTTAGAAGCAGCAGCCTAATCCCAAGGATATTTCTGCAAGGTATAATGATTGTATTTCACATGCAATTTTAACCGAAAAGGCTTTGGAAATTAAGTCGTGCTGCAGTAATCCGTCTATAATTAAAGCAACGCTCAGATGTCTCTGATGTTTTTTGCTCAAAAACTAGGTTCTGTGGTCTATAGGGAAACGAGTTAATCTCAACATGCTGTTAATAACCTCAGCTTGCTTTTCTGCCTGGTCTAGAGGGAACTTCCATTACCATTTTCCACAACAGTGTATTGATTTTTAACTAGAGGAGGATCTGTTATGTGAATTTGTGTATGTGTATTTTCTGTCTTCCCATAGATGAAGAAATAGATTAAAATGTGTCCATGGCTGAATTAATGGGAATAAAATAGAGAAATGCATTTTAAACTAGACTTCATCATTCTGACGTTACATACTTTTCTCAGAGCTGGAAAGGCTGTGTGTGTGAAAGAAAAGATTAAATCCTTGACACACTACTGATGTCTTTCTCTAGGGTATTTACACACTGTGCCCCTACATCAGAGCCCGAATCATCAACATCAGCGTGGAGGACGTGAAGGTGCTCCTCACGCAGGAGAACCCCTTCCTTAGCAAGCTTGGAGATGATGCACACAGTCAGGCCAAGAAACTTGGTCAGTGCCATTCATGAATTCTTTTTTAAAATGTATAGGTTTGAATGCTTAAAAGATGAGTTAACTTTAAAGAAGTCATTGCTATCATAACACACACTAATTAGAAATATAAAATTTTAGTTTATGCATTGATGCATTAAAAAAATTCCTGCACATTTTTATATATATATATATATATATATANTCATAGTAGTTGCTGTCGTCACTTGTCAATGTGTCTAGAACCTTTGACCTTGAATCCCTTTCATAAAGTTCAGGGTCATGTTACATACAATAAAGGCCTGACATTTGTGTCATGCTGCTAACATCACTAATGTTAAAATATTGCTCTGAAATTCATACGTTCTCTTTCTCCAGAAATGGGCAGCATTGTTTTACGTTACCTACCAGATCCAAAGTAAGTGATCATGTTCTTAATTTTTTTTTTTTTGTGCAAAAGAGTAAAGAACCTTTTGAACTTGAGCTCTAATCTAGTCTGCAGTCTATGCCGCATTCTTCCATATGACAGATCGTAGCTCTGTTTCAAATCCCAGTGAACTGCCTCGCTATCTACTACCAACATTGGCAGCTACCTTCTAAGGCAACATCCTAACCAAAATGTAACCTTTACGTGACTGGTTTGGAATACAAAGGTCGCAGTTCTCAATGAAACACACAACAGTCATGACTTCAGTTGATTCCAGTAAAGATGTTAGCATGTTGCTAAGCAACACAATATTATGAGAAATTTCAAAAAACAAAAATTTTAATGCATGGCACACAGATAGAATAACCCCTTTCAATTTAGAATCTTTTTTTCACTGACCTTATCACAATACATTCTGGAAAACCTTAATATGTGGAGGCTGTCCACCTTATTTTTAAGGCAAGAGTGGGCACGGCCATTTGTAAATTGAATGTGTCTGACTTCCAGTGTCATCTGTTTCCAGTTATTTTTAGCTGTGCAAAACAACTCGTTATGCTGCTTGATATTGCAAACTGGTACAGTGCATCTGGAAAGTATTCACAGCGCTTCACTTTTTCCACATTTTATGTTACAGCCTTATTCGAAAAGGGATTCAATTCATTTATTTTCCTCAAAATTCTACAAACAATACCCCATAATGACAACGTGAAAGACGTTTGAATTTTTTTGCAAATTTATAGATAAGTAATCACAGCCTTTGCCATGACACTCAAAATTGAGGTCAGGTGCATCCTGTTTCCACTGATCATCCTTGAGATGTTTCTACAACTTGATTGGAGTCCACCAGTGGTAAATTCAGTTGATTGGACATGAGTTGGAAAGGCACACTCCTTTCTATTTAAGGTCCCACAGTTAACAGTGCATGTCAGAGTACAAACCACGCCATGAAGTCCAAGGAATTGTCTGTAGACCTCCAAGACAGGATTGTATCGAGGCACAGATCTGGGGAAGGGTACAGAAAAATGTCTGCAGCATTGAGCTCAGTGGCCTCCATCGTCCGTAAATGGAAGAGGTTTGGAACCACCAGGACTCTTCCTAGAGTGGGCCGCCCAGCCAAACTGAGCAATCGGGGAAGAAGTGCCTTAGTTACCAAGAACCTGATGGTCACTCTGACAGAGCTCCAGCGTTTCTCTGTGGAGAGTGGAGAACCTTCCAGAAGAACAACCATCTCTGCAGCACTCCACCAATTAGCCCTGTGTGGTAGAGTGGCCAGACGGAAGCCACTCCTAAGCCCAAAAGGCACCTGAAGGACTCTCAGACCATGAGAAACAAAATTCTCTGGTCTGATGAAACAAAGATTGAACACTTTGGCCTAAATAGCAAGCATCATGTTTGGAGGAAACCAGGCACCGCTCATCACCTGGCCAAAACCATCCCTACAGTGAAGCATGGTTGTGGCAGCAATGTACAGAGACATCCTTGATGAAAACCTGCTCCAGAGCGCTCTGGACCTCAGACTGGGGCGACGGTTCATCTTCCAACAGGACAATGACCCTAAGCACACAGCCAAGATAACAAAGGAGTGGCTACGGGACAACTCTGTAAATGTCTTTGAGTGGCCCAGCCAGAGCCCAGACTTGAACCCGATTGAACATCTCTGGAGAGATCTGAAAATGGCTGTGCACTGACGCTCCCCCATCCAACCTGATGGAGCTTGAGAGGTCCTGCAAAGAGGAATGGGAGAAACTGGCCAAAAATAGGTGTGCCAAGCTTGTAGCATCATACTCAAAAAGACCTGAGGCTGTAATTGGTGCCAAAGGTGCTTCAACAAAGTGTTGAGCAAAGGCTGTGAATACTTATGTACGTGTTTGTTTTTTTTGTTTTGTTGTTGTTGTTTTTGTAATTTGCAAAGATTTCAAACAAACTATGGGGCATTGTTTGTAGAATTTTGAATTTAATCAATTTTGGAATAAGGCTGTAACATAACAAAATGTGGAAAAACTGAAGCGCTGTGAATACTTTCCGGATGCACTGTATTTAACATATTTTAATGTTGTAATTATAAACACTGGTTTTTAGTTTAACAGAAAATGGCTTACTTCTGCATTGCAAAATAAGGTGTATATGTAGTGCTGCCTTTAGATTTTGACAAATTAGATTTTAGGAAGCAGCTTTGTTTCCCATGTTTTCTTTATTTCTGGAGCAGACTCTTCATCAGCTGAAGTCTTGAAATGCGTTCTAGGTAAATGGCTCGCTAGGTGGACAGGAGCTGTCTCAGTGTTGTGCATACACAGAGGGCTCTGCGATGGCATTCCCACCATTCATCAGCAGACAGGAGACAAATGAATGGAGATTGAGCGCTTTGTAGCCATTACGCCCCTTGTCTGATAATTAAAGGGCTCGAACTGATGCACCCGGCTTCCTCTTCACAGATAAATAGCTCTTCATTGTCTCTCACAGCAGAAAGCTCATTGTTTGGCCCACCAGACAGTCATGTTTCACGTTGATGGCCCTTACTGTGTAGAAAACTAGTCAATCCTTCTGGAAAGTGTGTCCTTCTATCTCTCTCTATTTCTGTCACACACACACACACAAACAAACCCAGCATTTTAATCGGTAAATCTAATCTGGAACAAGCCCCAAATCATAGCTAACTCGCAGTACATGCTCAAATATGAAACTCGCTCAGTGCTCGCAGCAGTAACAACTAATTTCTTGTTTGAAATGGTTTCAAATTTGGGAAATTATCCTAAAATATATACATGCCACAAAAACGGGATTCATTCATTTAGATGTTTATTTATTTTACTATTTTGATTTTTATAAATTTTTTTAGGCATTTGTTTTATTTGGATATTTATTTTTATGTATTTAGATATTTGTTTGAGATATTAGTTCATTTTATTTAAAAAATATTTATTTAGATGTTTTTATTTTTTTTTATTCTTGACACTATATATAGTAGATTTATTAAATTGAAGAAATGTACAACATGCTGTGTTGTATGTTGGACAAAAATTTAATTTGAAAGGTTTAGTTCACCCAAAAATTTAAATTATCCCATAATTTACTTACTCTCAAGCCATCCTAGGTGTTATGAATTTCTTTTTTCAGTTAAACACAATTGGAGTTATATTAAAAAATATTCTGCCTCTTCCNTTTACTATTTTGATTTTTATAAAATTTTTTTAGGCATTTGTTTTATTTTGATATTTATTTTTATGTATTTAGATATTTGGTTGAGATATTAGTTCATTTTATTTAAAAAATATTTATTTAGATGTTGTTTTTATATTTTTTTTATTCTTGACACTATATATAATAGATTTATTAAATTGAAGAAATGTACAACATGCTGTGTTGTATGTTGGACAAAAATGTAATTTTAAAGGTTTAGTTCACCCAAAAATTTAAATTATCCCATAATTTACTTACTCTCAAGCCATCCTAGGTGTTATGAATTTCTTTTTTCAGTTAAACACAATTGGAGTTATATTAAAAAATATTCTGCCTCTTCCAAGATTTATAATAGGAGTGAATAGTAACTGATATTTTCAAGCCCAAAAAAGCACATCCATCCATCATAGAAGTAATCCATACGGCTCCATAAAGGCCTTCTGAAGCAAAGCAAAGAGAAATTTGTTTATAACTTTAGTCACTGGCTTCCGTACACGAGTCGATTCTGGCAGAAGAGTGAACTTTGACCAGATGCATGACGTATTAATGAACATGGAAGCACAGAGGATAGACCAAAACAAAACACTGGTCATGAGTAGAAGTCTAAAAGGAGAATTTTTAAAGATAAATTTCTGTAGAGCTTGAGTTTGTTGCCCAGCCCTGTTTGTTTGAACCACGAGAGGTGTCTACTCTCACCTAAGCTTATGCTACTCCTACATCCTACGCCGGAACTTGACTCTCTCGTGAATGTGCGGATGGGCGTTAACGGAAGCTAGTGATATAGTCTATAAAGTTGTAAATATGGATATTTTTCTTACAAAAATGCATCACTTCAGAAGGCCTTTATTAACCCCATTGAGCTGGATGGATTACTTTTATGATGGATGTGCTTTTTTTTTGGGCTTCAAAATCTCAATTACTATTCACTCCAATTATAAAGTTTGGAAGAGACAGGATATGTTTCTAATGTAACTCCAATTGTGTTTGACTGAAATTCAAAAAAGTCATATACACCTAGGATGGCTTGAGGGTGAGTAAATTATGGGATAATTTTTATTTTTGGGTGAACTAACCCTTTAATTAAACTGAAAATTAATTCAAGGTGGCAAATATTTAGGGGAAAAAATCTGACACTGACACTTTGTCTCCAAGCAAAAGTTATTATAGATGATGATAAGCCAAGCAATAATTCAACTACAGAATTAAGTTGTACTGATGCACTTAGTTTGTGATTAGTTGTTAAACACCAAAATGGCAACAAAATGACAGAAAGCAGCACGTTTATATGTGCAGGGGGTAGCAATTAGTTATGTGCTTAGTCTTACATAAAATGTGGCCTTTTCCCAGAAATTCTCTTATTTTGGACAAGCTATCGTACGTGTGTGTGTGTGTGTATGTACACTGTATGGTTCATAAATGTTTGCGGCAGGGAATCATTGCTTTATACATGCAATACATGTCTAAAATAGCCTCATGGCATCATGAGAATCTAAATATGTCAGTTTATTTACTCATTAATAGGAGCCCCCATAAAGCACATTCTCTCTCATTGACGTGCACACTTGTTCTTCAGTTTCATCACAGTGAGTGGCAGGAGCGTAGAGCTGCTCTGATGTCACTGTGATTAGCGGCGCGTGGCGCTGTGGTGTCATCCTCCTCTGTTGGCAGCGTGCTGCTGGCTCCCCATATGAAAACATGACTGCCTGTTCCAGCACAGTGCGCCTGATCATCTTTCACTCTCTTTTTCCATTCATCTGATCACAGATGCTCTTAAAAGTGCCCCAACCGCCGCCGTCACACTCCACGCCAGTTCCTGGCGCTGTCTGCACTGCAGCTGATCAATAATTTGTTCATTTTCCTTCCCCCTTCTTCTGTCTTGCCTTCTCTCATCCTCCCCTTTGTCACTCATTCTTTGGCTCTTTTCCCACTTGTATCAACATCAACTTTTTATTTCTTCTCATCTCTACAGGGATCCTGATGCTCCTCAGTGTCCTATAGATTTGTGCGGCTGGAGGGGAAAAACTTCCATCAGGGCTTTCGTCTCACGTAATGAGCGTCTTCATTACCTCCGCATGGTGGGAGTGGAAGTCTTCCGTGACAAACAAGGCAAGAAGAACGATGGTTCAACAGAAACCCAGGAAGGAAGCACAGAAGATGCTGAGAGCCTGAGCCAAGAGCCTGATCTTGTAGAACAGGAAGGTGCGGAAACGGAACAAAACGGTTCAGAGTCCAATACTAATGGTGCAGAACCTGTTGTCAGCACTTGTGATGGGCCTACGAGTTAGTTATTTAAATGGAGGGCTCCAATGGGCCTTCACTGTTTTTCCAGACTATACGTGTACAGGAGTACCTTGTTGGGTGACCTTTTGAAGAACTGATTTGGAAACACAATTATTATTTTATCAGAACTTTTTTAAATATTGATTAAAGAATTTGCTGTTGCATATGTTTTTATTACCGTTTTTTTTTTTTTTGTTTAAGGGACAAATTTAATGGTCACTTTTCAGTCACCTTTGCTAAACTGTCATTTTGCGTTTATATTGTTTAAGGGCTGCACAACAGCTCAGTCCTACAGTGCATTTAGTTTTCTCAGACACTTGTACATGGTTTACACATTGTACATTATGCCAGTTTATTCATTGTTATAGTACTTGTAATAAACGGCATTTGTCAATATCTTAGTATGGTTTGTCACCTTTTTTAAAGGATTAGTTCACTTTAAAATGAAAATTACCCCAAGCTTTACTCGCTCTCAAGCCATCCTAGGTGTATATGACTTTCTTCTTTCTGATGAACACAATCAGAGTTATTTTAATAAATATCCTGATGCATCTAAGCTTTATAATGGCAGTGAACGGGACCAACGAGTATGAAGCTCAAGAAAGCACATCCATCCTTTATAAACGTACTTCACAAGGCTCCAGGGGGTTAATAAAGGCCTTCTGAAGCGAAGCGATGCCTTTTTATGTAAGAAAAATATATAATTTAACTGCCTTCCGTATTCAACTAACGAAGAAAGGGTAACGCCTCTCGCAGTTTAAAACGCTTACGCTACATCCTACTACGCCTTCCGTATTCAAATTGGAGGGTTGGAACTAAACTCTGCAGGGCTGTGACCCTTCAGTTTTTCATGTTGTAAGTCCACTGAATTGAAGTCTAGTTGCTTGCATTAATCTCTCATCTTTCTTGAAGCTACAGGATTTGTCCTTAATGTTCACAGTGCAAAAGGTGCAAGATGAGATGTAGGTCATATTTTAACGCTCAATGTTTCTCTGTGAATAAAAGCCTAAATTCAATCTGTTCATTATATAAAGTGATTGCGCCTCTTCAGAAAATTTGGACTAAACCGCTGTATTCATATGGATTAGATTTACAGTCTCTTTATGAAGCAAAAAGTGGTAGTTGCGTGGACTGTCAATGAAGGGACCGAAATCTCTCACATTTAATTTTAAAATATCTTCATTTGTGTTTCAAAGATGAACGAAAGTCTTATGGGTTTAGAACGACATGAGCGTAACTGATGACAATTTTTTTCGCTTTTGGATGAACTAACGATAACGAGGGCATCTTGACTAGCAAGAACCTTGTCAAGACTTGTGCGCCGGAGTGGCTCTGTGAAGGGGCATATTGGAGGGTGGATGCTTGGGATGTAGATGGGTAGACCTCAACTTCATTCCCGTCTGCAGTGTGTGAATGCAAGGGCCGTTGGAAGTTCTCTGTTGTGATGTGCATTACTTAAAATAAACCTTTAAAGTAATGCATTTTTTGATTCATTAAAATTACCATGGTTGTAATTGCTCCTGTATTAGATCACTCTCACCCTTAGTCCTTTATAATGGCACTCAAGCTTAAATGTCCTATTATGGCAGCCATCTTTTCATCAAAGGCAGAAAGATCAGGTGGCCCCTGCCCCCTACACCCGTGTCTTTTTCTCCTTTGTTGAACTGAAATTCTTTTTTGCATTAAACTTTACATCACACCAAGTTTCTCTGGGCAAGTTCTGCATTGCAGAATCCCTTATATGAAGCTGGTTTGGGGTGTGTATTATGCAAATTACTAACCTTGGTCATGCAGTCGCTCATTTAGAATACTCCGAATTCATTAACATTAGAACGAGGTTAAAAACAAATTCATGTGCGTTGGAAAGTTTCTTGAGAGGTTCAACTGTGTATAAATACGAATAATGTATGCATTTATTAGTGAATGAGACCCAATGTCCACTCACATACTTCATCTGGTTATTTGCATGACAAAATTACACTGCATTTGAGTGTAATTGTTAGGTTTTAGTGAGGGTTGTATCAGATCTCTTTCATGTGCTCTGCTGTGGCATTCCCTGCATGTACTGGTTGTGTCGGTGTGGTTAATTATGTTCGAGCTCTCTGCAGTGACCATAGTAACAATCTCCATGGTCTGTAGACTCGCTGCCTTGTCTCTAGAACAAACCAACATGCCAGAGAAAAGAGAAAGGGGTGAGTCTGTCAGTCAAAGCAGGAGACCAGACAGCACCTGTCAGTCTGAGAGAAAGAACACTAGCCGATAAACAGGAAGTGAGATGGATGGCTGCAGGGAAACATAATCACCATGAGCTAATGAAGGGAGATAAACCAAACAACTAGCATTCAACCCAAGACAGGCAGAGATTTAAAGGCTAAAAACGGGAAAGATTGTGATCATTACCCAACCCCACAAGTTTTAAATCAGGGAAGGACAGTGAAATAATACCGAATGGGATTGGACCACGACATACAATAATCTGATCCTGACACTGATGAATGTGTGTGAAAGACAGAAGAAAGATGGATACTTAAAGATACAGATAAGTCAGCAGTGAAGAGAAAAGAATGGGAGGAAGTGTGTTGTTGCAGGAAGTGATGAGGTTGGGGTAGACGGTGTGTCCTGCGTAAGACATCGTAGAGCAGGCAAAGAATTTTGGCATTTCTCTTGCTCAACCCAGATACCTTCTTTTCCTCTCTTTGTCTCGCTTACCTTCATTTCTCTCAGTGCAGGGGTAAATAAAGTGTATCGTTCAGCTTTTCGGAACTTACATCAGGGCTGGACTTCTCTGGCCCTCGAGATCCACTTTTCTGCAGAGTTTAGCTTAAACCCTGATCAAACTTACCTGCCTGTAGCTTTCTAATAATCCTGAAATCCTTGATTAACTTGTTCAAATTTGTTTGATTAGGACTGGAGATAAACTCTGCAGGAAAATTGGTCTCAAGGGGAAGAGTTGCCAATCCCTGTACTGCTGTGTGATATGCTTACTAGGACAGGGGTTTTCAAACCTGTCCTGGATGAAAACCCTTGCACTATAGGCTATGATTCTGACCAAGTGGATATTTTCAAGTTTGGAAAATTCATAGTTTACATGTCTGTAACTCAGTCCAAGGAAAGCATCACTAGCTATGTTTCGACCCAAAGTTGTGAATTTAACTTGTGTGCAAAACTGGAATACCACATAAGACATTTGCGAATAAAACTGTTTCCATCCAGTGAGTCGAAGAGAATAAAAGTCACTTTCTGATAAACTGCCACTAAATATCACTAAGAAAAGTAGGAGAAGCCATTGTATATAATAATTTTTGTATATATAATATTTAATTTTATTACAATATTAAATCAAGCACTTAGCCATGCAGACTGCTTCTACAAACATTTGTGAAAGAATGGGTTGCTCTCAGGAGCTCAGTGAATTCAAGCATGGTACCGTGATAGGTTGCCACCTGTGCAATTCGTAAAAGTTGCATTCATGAAATTTCCTCACTACTAAATCTTCCATGGTCAAGTGGATGCAATTGGGAACAACAGCAACTCAGCCACGAAGTGGTAGGCCACGTAAAATCACAGTGCACATGCTGAGGCGCACTGCGCAGAAGTCGGCAACTTTCTGCAGAGTCAATAGCTACAGACCTCCAAACTTCGTGTGGCCTTCAGATTAGCTCAAGAACAGTGCGTAGAGAGCTTCATGGAATGGGTTTCTATGGGTTTTCCGAGCAGCTGCATCCAAGCCTTACATCACCAAATGCAATGCAAAGCGTCGGATTCAGTGGTGAAAAGCACGCCGCCACTGGACTCTAGAGCAGTGGAGACATATTCTCTGAAGTGAGAATCACGCTTCTCTGTCTGGCAATCCGATGGACGAGTCTGGGTTTGGCAGTTGCGAGGAGAACGGTACTTGCCTGGCTGCATTGTACCAAGTGTAAAGTTTGGTGGAGGGGGAATTATGGTGTGAGGTTGTTTTTCAGGGGTTGATCTTGGCCCCTTAGTTCCAGTGAAAGGTACTATGATTGCTTCAGCATAAGACATTTTGGACAATTTCATGCTCCCAACTTTGTGGGAACAGTTTGGGGATAGCCCCTTCCTGTTCCAACATGAACCAGTGCACAAAGCAAGGTCCATAAAGACATGGATGAGCGAGTTTGGTGTGGAGGAACTTGTCTGGCCTGCACAGAGTCCTGACCTCAACCCAATAGAACACCTTTGGGATGAGTGGAGACTGCGAGCCAGGCCTTCTCGCCAACATCACTGCCTGACCTCACAAATGCGCTTCTAGAAGAAATGGTAAAAATTTCCATAAACACTCCTAAACCTTGGGGAAAGCCTTCCCAAAAAAGTTGAAGCTGTTATAGCTGCAAAGGATGGGCCAACTCCATATGAAACCCTATGGATTAAGAATGGGATCCTCAAGATCCTCATTGGCCAGTTTTGACTCATTAGAAACCATGTTTTTTCCTATTGATTTCTCTATTTTAGAATCTTTAAACACCAGCCACAGACAAAGTGATTTTTGGAAGATAATATATTCTCCAGCTTTAAATATTTCTATTTCCTGAACCGAACGCCCCCACATTCATGGTTGGTTTTGTCATACTCTTATTTTAAATTCAAAACAAACCTCGCATGTAGGAAGAGGGTGAAGCATCACTCGAGCGTCCCCCTCATCGTGATGCTGCTGCTGCTAAAACAGGACGTTCGGGGGTGTAGGTGGGCCAGTTTTTTTTTCTTCTCTCCTCCTCCTCTCAGATGGGACACTCCAGGACGCCTCATGCTAAAAAGTGCTAAAGATAAACCTCTGTCATGATTGTACATTTGGGATTATGTAATGAAAGGGTTATGCAATGGCTGCCAGCCACAGAAGGAAAGCACCGGCGGATGAGCTTGTGTTTTCTGAGGATTAGAAAAAAAAGGTCTCCATGTTTCCTCATTTAGCAGTTATATCCATGCGTATGTCTCACGTTCACTCCAATTTCACGTCCACTCCTTTCCGCCCTGTACTGTCTTCTGCTCATATTTTAACAGTCACACCTGTTCAAACATCACATAACTCCAAATGTAAATATTCCTAGACATCCCACTTTAACATTGCAAAATGATCAGTATTTTAATTATTATTATGGCTCTTTTGACCATCTAGAACACCCTAGAAAATACAGAACACTTTTTCAACCATCTACAGCACATTAGCATGTGATAGCTAGTGTGTGATAGCAAGTTTTGCTCCGACAAGCGCTCACTTCTGCTGTCGGTTACTGGCGTTTTTTTTTTTGCACTGCTCCTCTGCGTGGGTGAAAGAACTACCGGAATGAAAATCTTAGGAGTGACTCCCATCAGCGTAGAACTGTGACGAATGATGATCTTAAATGACATAAAAGTCACATGAATTCCGAATCCGATATGATTTTTCAAACTGAGGTTGTATTGCAAAACATCAGATCTGTATCTGTACATATGCAAGTGGCCCAAATCAGAATCGAAAAGATCAGATTACCTGTGGTTTGTGCTGTTCACACTGTTACGAAAAAACAAATCTGAGTAGCATATGAGTGCAAAAAACAACAACAAAAAACCCCATTTGGGCCACTCTTGCCTGCAGTCTGAACGTAGCCAATATGTCCTATTAGGCATACATCCAAAAAAATGTCATCTGAACAAGCAAGTAACATATGCCACTTTTGTTCTGACTAAATGAAAATGTAAATTAAAAATAAGTCACTTCTAACGTTTATATCTAACAATTACTCTGTCAGATCAGATCACACATCGCAAATTAGCTAGCTACCTTTTGAGACACTGAAATGTCTTGGGAAAACAATCTCTGCGTCAGTCTTCAATCCCTTCAGATCTCTAAGTTGTCGCCACCTCTCAAAAGCCTTGCCAATATTTACTCTTATTTTAGCGTGGCTCCGTCTCTTCCCTTTTTGACTGCAGGCTCTCCACAGTTCAAGGTTTTGACAATAGGTGATTCCCCAGATGTCAATGACAATTTATTTTCCTGATAACAATGGAAAGAACTTCAATTACTCCTTCGTTTTTGGTAATACAGATAAGAAAAAGAATGTAAAAGGTCATTTATTTGTGTACACCCACAATAACAATGAAATGCTTTTGTAAAATAAAGAAAACAAACAGGATGCGCTTTCTGCCATCTCGGTCTCAGTAAACTACTTCCTTGAGCACGTCACAAAAATGAACCAAAACCTACTTGCCACACAGACATGAAAAACATTGAAATGTCTGCGTTTAATTGAACCAATTCATTCAAAAATCGAAGACGAATATTGTCTGATTGTGTAATCCATATGAAACCAACGAGAGGCAACTGCATCACACACGATATAGTCGCTTTAGGTTGTCTTCTTTCTGTTTACGGACATAACCATGCAAAGATGAATGACGTCAAACTGACATTTACCGTGAAATCGGACCCGACAGCTCATATTATAAATAATTTTTATAAGCTTAGCATTGCAAATTGGGGTAAGGTAGGGAGACAGTTTTGAACACCGATGTCTTATGTACTTACACAGTATCTATCTGGTCTTACTTATTTTTCCTCAGGAACTAGAACATGTGCTTTTGGCAGTTAATCTGTAATTCTAAGAAAGAGGCTGTGAGGTGGACGTTGGAAGTTGTAAGAAAGCAGGAGCTGTGCTTTTGTGTCTTGGAAGCCTTTACATCGCTGCCAGTTGGTTCGCCTGGTGCTAATCTTTATTTAGCACATGCCAGCAGGTGTTGCCTAGTAACAGAGGGGTAACAGGTTGGGGGCGGAGGCCCGAGGGGACGTACATCTGGCTTCACAACCCCGCAAACCTGAGTCTCCCCCAGACTAATCACCCTTTTGACAAACTCCAATGGTGGCAGAAAATCCACAGAAAAGAAATGAGGAGTGTGTTAATTTTCACAGATATTTGTGATATTTCAATGGGCCGTAGTGAAGGGATCTTTTACAAAAAGAGAGAAGTGGAGTGGGAGATACAAAGAAATCTTTTGTTGTACACAGAGATGATAAACGACAGAGTGTTGCCATGGTTTTTCTTCTGCACTTCTGTCTGAAGTTCAGTTTGCATGCTGTCATGTTCTGATGATGTATTGCCGCAGTCATTCATATCTCACCTGAACTAACATTGGAAAATCTGAAACTCACTTTCTCTTTGCATGAGGGTTTATTATGTTTGCATGTTGAGACACCGGTTTTGCATGTCTGCAAAAGTCTATATTACTGCCACTATCTACCTATCAATTTAAAGAATCCTGAAAAAAGTGCATCGTTTCCACAAAAATATTAAGCAGCACAACTGTTTTCAACATTAATAATAATAAGAAATTATTCTTGAGCACCAAATCAGCCTATTAGAATCATTTCTGAAGGATCATGTGACACTAAAATTTTAAAATATTACTGCAATTCAAATGAATGCAGCCTTGGTGAGCATAAAAGACTTTCAAAAACATTAAAAAATCTTCCCAACCCCAAACTTTAGAAGTTTATTATTATTATTATTTTATTCAAAAAATGCTTTTATATACACATTGTATTGCTTTACCTTTGTCATAGACCCATTTAAATCCATGATCAAAATATTAATTATTGCATGTTTAAACATATTATAATCTAAACAAAGTAAAATAAATATAAACCATTGTACTTTTTGTAAAGCAGTTTATACCTAAGCATTTAAGCATAAGCCTTTATATCAAATTATTTCTATTATGTCATCTGAAACAGTCAAGTGTGCCCACTACTGTTTGAGTGTTCATTTATGTTTTCCAAAGCATATGAATATTAATGTACTTTAATGACTGATGATCATCCTATGACCCTCTGCATAAACCTGTACGGCTGTTACATATGGAAATGAGCTCTTGAGTTTATACTTGGTGACAACTGCACTGAACTCATACTTTCCAGCTGTACTTTGGATTTGATGAAACTTAATGAAGGACATGATTTTTAAAAGTTCAAGAACTTCCTTAACTGCATTACTTGTTGCAAGAGATGTTTCTACAGATTTTTATTAATAATAACAAACATGATTGTTCATCATTCTGCAACAACTCTTGACATCCTTTTTTAGTTTTTTGCTTTAAATGGTTAGTTCCCCCCAAAATGTATTTTCTGTCATTAATTACTCACCCTCATGCCGTTCCAAACCTGTAAGACCTTTGTTCATCTTCGGAACATAAATTAAGATATTTTTTGATAAAATCCGAGTTTAAATTTTTTTTTTTAATCTCCTATAGAAAGCAATGTAATTACCACATTCAAGGTCCAGAAAAGTATTAAAGACATTGTTAAAATAGTCAACGTGACTACAGTGGTTCAACCTTACTGCACAAAAAACAAACAAAAATAACGACTTTATTCAACAATTTCTTCTCTACCCAGTCATTCTCCTACACTGTTTACATTGTATAGACAGTGCAGGCTTCCAAGTTCTACGTCAGAACGCTGACTCAGTATTGGCCATAGTCACGTTGACTATTTTAACGATGTCTTTACTACTTTCTGGACCTTGAATGTGGTAATTGTTGTTTTCTATGGGGGATAAAAAAAAACCTCTCTGATTTAAAGGGGACCTATTATGCCCCATTTTACAAGATGTAAAATAAGTCTCTGATGTCCCCAGAGTGTGTATGTGAAGTTTTAGCTCAAAATACCCCCCAGATAATTTTTTTATAGCATGTTAAAATTGCCACTTTTAGTGGTTGAGCAAAAACGCGCCATTTCAGGGTGGTCCCTTTAAATGCAAATGAGCTGCTGCGCTCGGCCTAAGGGGCGGAGCTTCTCCCGTCAGGATTCAGTCACGACGCACCAGAGCCATTAAATAACGGCTCTGGGACGCACTATAATGTCAGAAACTGCGAATATATGCTGCATGGAGAATAGAACAGGTATAGTTTAGTTAAATTACGGTTATAACTTATATTGTCTTATTGTTTTTATCCACTATATTACTACAAGCCTGTTGTACCGTCCGAATGATGGTCAAAACTTTACAGATGAGTTTTATGACGTTTATTGTACTTCACACAAAATATGAAGCGTCCGTTTTCACTCTAGAAAATCACTGTAAGAGCGTAATAAAACACAGTGCAAGTGTGCATTAAAATATTATCCATAAACTCTCTCTCTTTCCCTTGTATTATCACGAACATACATTGCGAAGTACACAGAAACACTCGTTACAACTAACAGTAAACAAATATATATAAAGACCTTATGCTTTTTCGGATGGTGCTTAATAAACTGGTAAACTCTATATACGTAAATCAACTCAGATGAACTGTAATAAAAGCCCTCACCTTCATTACTGTTGTATCCAGTATCACTCTGGAGACTGTAAGCTGGATCACGAACAGTTTTTACTTGTATATCCTCCTTGAGTAGCACATTTTTAGCACAGTCTCTGTTTTGTATTGTCCCTTTGTATTGATATTCGATAACTAAGCAGTCCGGTGTGAAATGATTTGCGCAGAAATAAACGAATTTCGGCAGAACTGAGGGAGCATTTTCCTGGAAAACCAAGTTAATCCACCTCGTTTTCAGCAGCTCAGATTTAGGGAGTAAATGGAGAGAGCTATGTGGATTAATCCATCCAGCTACAGAACACCTAAAACGCTTGGGAGACATTCTCGTCAGTGCAGCAATGGCGGACTCGCTGTGAATGCGCTCAGAGTGGTTCTATGTTCAAAAGGCAGTGGCTGTTTCTCAATTCCAAGAACGCAGAGAATGGACTTGCGTTCTCGTGGAGTCCGGTCTTGCCAGGCGACCTTGAAAGAATGAACTCGGAAGGACGCGAGGACACAGAACGCATCATTTGAGAATTGAGATGTGCTGCGATCTTGTTGCTCAACTGACCGTCCCAGCATATTATAAGTGGCTAATGCACAATAAATACAACATAACATCATGAACAAATGCCATAAAAGATTTTTTTCATATTATTATTATAGACATTGTTTCCAGATCATTTTATATCTTTTTATTTCACCGCGTGTATTTGAAAATGAGTAGCCTTTGTGTTACATGCTTTGTCAATGTTAAGATTATTTTTTATATTCCAAAAAAAAATACTGCAGGCTTTCTTCAGGTTATCACTTTATTCAAATTAAGCAAAACAAACGGTTTACTTTCACGAGTCGTCACGTATTTGCGAGCTTGTAGCGGGAATCTCATAAGTGAGAATGAGAACTTTAAAGCTTACAGGCTTCCATATGTCGACCGCCCGCAGCGTCTTCTGGGATTTTTAAGGGTTCGATTCTCTCAAGTTTGCATTCGATGCATCCTCGATATGAAGAACACATCCGGGTACTTTCATGCGTCCTCTGTTCTTGTGTTCTTGAGAATTGGAACTGAACTTCGACGGTTGATGATGACGTAGAGCAAGAACAAAAGGATGCAAGATCGATCAAGAACGCATATTGAGAAACAGCCAGTGCCTGTCAACATTCGTGGGCGGGGCCTGTGGCTAATGTGACGTCACACTGCCAGGGATCTAGAAACGGCTTGTTCTGAGACACTACTTATGATTTATGGGGATTAAAAAAAAAAGGAGTGGGTGGATTTTTATCACTATAGGGTGGTTGTGTACACACACTGCCAACACCATGCAAAAGTGAATTTTGCATAATAGGTCCCCTTTAAACAAAAATTTCTCAATTTATGTTCTGAAGATGAACAAAAGTCTTACGGATTTGGAATAACATGAGGCTGAGTAATTAATGACAGAAATTTCATTTTTGGTTGAACTAATCCTCCCCTTAACTGTCTCCATCACGCTAGCGTATCATTTCGAGAACTTAAAAACAGAGCATTCATCATGTGAAAACCGTTTTGAAATTAGACATTGCGTTACCATGGAAACGGTACTTTAAATCCTTTTAGTAGGCGTTGTCATGTTTCATATTACAAATTCTTACAAACTTTTTAGTCAAAACTTATCTAATCTTGACAAAACATACATCGTCAGAAAGATCTGAATCTCAATCTTCCATATTTAGTTTTGTGATAGAAGTGATATTTGGACAGAAATTCATGTTACAAGAGAATGCATCAAAACATTTTAAATAGAATGTGGGTGACACGCGGTGGCTATTTTGGTACAATGCCTAAACAAAATCTCATGGGAACTTGAATTTTTGCGATATCAACTTTAAATTTGGAAAACAACTTAGTTAGACATGTTTGGCTTTGATTTTATATCAATTTTAGAGTAAAAATATTTTGTAAAATGTTTTTTTAATGTAAAATATAACATTTTTAGTAGAGCACATTTGATTTACAGTAAATTTAAACTTCTATAACATACTTTCATTTTCATTTTTTAAGTGTTTTTACTTTAGCAACAGTCTGCTGAGTGCCTTCTTTAAAACAAGACCAAACTTAGGTCTATATTCCAAAGCATTCTTGAATTACAATGATTTAAGTTTGGATAGTGCATTTTCACATCTATGCTCAAAAAGGGAGGTAACAGTTAAGGGGTAACTGTCACGTAAGCCTATAACATTTAATTTCTCAGAGCTTCCATTTGACTCAACTCATTGAAGATTACAGAGCAGAATCATTTGGGTTTACTCAGCACATTGATGCGGTGAGATTATTTGCCCAATATAACCACCCCAGATTACCCTGGCCTGCATTACCCTGGATTATTTCCTTCACATGCACAGATTATTCAACTAAACGACAGAGGCATTATAGCAACCTGAATATCAACAGGTGCAGTGCGTATGATCTCCTTTGCCTATGTTGAACCCCACAGTGCATTTCTCCTATACGGTGCAAAGATTACCGAGATTGGCAGCTCAATAAGTGCTTTCATGTGTTTTAAACATATTGATTGGAGCATGCGTGGATTGTTTGGATGGGTGTATCCTTATGTAATAATATTGATAGTGAAGTACTTTTAATCATAATTGTTTTCATTATTTATTTACCCTGAAAATGAAGGTATATCAAAAAGTTTAATGTGAAGAAAATGTTGTTTCCTTCCATTCCTTTGAACTAAATATTTGAAATAATTGACAACTTTAAAATATATTAAATGGAACAATCATAATGTCTGATAATTTGCAGTTTAGCCTTATTTAAAGGGATAGTTCACCTCAAAATGAAAATTATGTAATCATTTATTCTCCCACCATGTCATTTTGAACCTGTATTGCTATAAATTTATACTAAAAAGGTGGCACAGAAGCGCTTCTGAAGTGGAATTTAGGTGTCTTGACATAGACTGTTTAACGCTGCTCAGAGGTGGCATAAATGTATTTACACAAGTTATAATTGTATACTTTCATACTAGTGGTTGAAGTGGGTCAGAGCAGTGTGCCATTGGCACATCCTGATTTTGCCATGTTAGATGCGTTCTTGGGTCAACATATTTTGTTGATCCTGGAAAAAAATTCCTGTCAAAAATGTTATCCTATCCCTAAACATAACCCTATCCATAGGTTATGTCTAAAATCAGAGGGAAATGATAGGTGAATAACACTGATTTAGAAGCACCTAACCCTGTAAGCCAAAACTTGACATAAACTGTAAACTTGTCCCTCAAATCTGATCAACAAAGTTGTTGATCCAAGAACATGTTGCACTTGTTGAAATCAGGTTATGCGTGGTATTGCATCTTTATGCTGAATTTTGAGCAGGCACAGAGCAGCCTTAACTCAGCTGTGTAAAGATGCCTTATAACTTTATTCCGTGAAACACAAAAGGTGATATAATTTAGCAGAATGTTCAAGCTTCTCTTTTTGGACCAGGAGTAGCTTTGGTCCCCATTGACTTTCATTATATACAAAAGAGCAGCTTGCACATTGTTCTAAATATCTTCTTTTGTGTTCCACAGAAGAAAAGTTATAGAGCTTTGAAGAAACATGATTTGTTTGTTTGTTTGTTTTATTTAATATTAATAAAGGCTTTTAATCACCCTTTTTTTCTCACAGAAATCTCAGATTTTGTGTTTAATAGAGATATCAGTACATCAAAATTGGTCTTGAAAGTACTTGGTGTCAGATAGAAAATAAAATAAATGCTATCACTCATCGCTAGATCATAGTGTTCTAGCCTTGCCTATGTGATGTCATTATAATCCCCCTCCTTCCTGTCCTCTGTGTCCTTTTCCTACCCGAACTGAAGCATTTCATAAATCACGGAAATCCTTCTGGAGAGCAGAAAACAGAAGAATCGTGGAATCACCTTGAGCGAGATTTCCTGCATGATGCAGCGGGACAGCGACTCATTTTTTACTGTCCTCATCCTGGCTGAAAAAAAGAGAGATGTACAGAGATACAGTACATCCACGATTTCTAAAAGGCTCTAAAAATACATTTTCCCACATGCACTGTGCCATAAAACATTTACAGTCCACCACAATCTGCTACACTGGCGTTGACGCAACAGTCTTAAAATATTCACAAGGTTACTTGTTGGCTCAGAGAGAACACTGGTTAAAAAGGTAGAGGAGAGAGAGAGAGACGATGCACTTACATAATATGCCAGCCGCAGTCTGAGATGAGGGCGCAGGTTTAGACATGCGTCTCAACAGCCAATATCAGCAGCCAGTCTCTCCTCCCGCTGCAGTGCATGGTGTCATTAGCAGTCTTCATCTCTGCCCTGCTGTCGATCTGTCTTTCTCTCTGCAGTCTTACACAACCACGGAATTCTCACACGTTCATATCAATATATTATAGTGTAGGAGATAGAGGTCAGGTTCAGACAATGACTAAATGCACATTCACTTCTTACTTCTGCTTCTGTTTGGTGGCAACAGAGCAAAAGATATTGCTTCATATAGTTAACAAGACTGTATATCAAGCTATTTTGGACAAGGAATAAGTTAAACATGAAACCAAAATGGTCACTATTTTCTTATACATGTTCCTGGTCTTATTATGAATGATGTATCTGTGCACCTTATTCCAAAAACATTTTACGTTTTATTTAGCAGGCATGTAAACACTTAAATTATAGAAGGAAAAGACCATTTACAGTGAATACGAAATCTCCATAAAAGTTTGCATGCTTGTTTAGAATCATATGTCGCACAAGCTCAACTATTTTCATGAAGTTCTGAGTTTTTGTTTAGGTTTTATAGGCTTTTGAATATATTTTGCTACAACCATTTTTCTAAATTACCCTGTTATAGCTACCAAAAGGGTAAAGTTCAACTTTTTTGGATAATTATTGATCTAGAGAGTCCAGAGAATTGTACTGCATTGGTTTTATTCAGATTGAGTGAAAAACCTAGGACTAGTTCGCAAAAGTAGTTTTTTTACATAATCGTGAATATTTAATGAACAATTTGATTGACAGCAGTGGTTCAGTATGAGGAGATCTATCAAATGATATCCATATTGTGTGGATGTGTAAAATACCACGTGATTACAGATGTGTAAAACTCCTTAGCGCCACCTAGTGGCGATTTCTTTCAAAATTTTTACAGACCTCTAGGGCCACTAGTCGAATATGCCCACTGAGTTTCGTTCTGATCGGCCTCTGTTAACCTTGTCTAACAGGTGCTAAAACTTCATTGGCCGATGGCGGCCATGTTTTTCGAGATACGCCAATAAACTACTGTTCAAAAGTTTGGGGTTGGTAAGGTTTTTTTTAATGTTTTTGAAAATCTCTTATGCTCAGCAAGGCTGCATTTATTTGATCAAAAATACAGTATAAACTGTAATATTCTGAAATATTATTACAATTTAAAACAACTGCTTTCTATTTGAATATATTTGAAAATGTAATTTATTCATGTGATGTCAAAGCTGAATATTCAGCACCATTACTCCAGTCTTCAATGTCACATGATCCTTCAGAAATCATTCTAATATGCTTATTTGCTGTTCAAGAAATATTTATTTTGGGGGCAGTCGTGGCCTAATGGATAGAGAGTCGGACTTGTAACCCAAAGGTCATGGGTTCGAATCTCAGGTCCGGCAGGGATTGTCGGTGAGGGGAGTGAATGTCCAGCGCTCTCCCCACCCTCAATACCACGACTGAGGTGAGACCCTTGAGCAAGGCACCGTACCCCCAACTGCTCCCCGGGCGCCGCAGCAATGGCTGCCCACTGCTCCGGGTGTGTGTNAGGTGCTCAAACTTCATTGGCCGATGGCGACCATGTTTTTCGAGATACGCCAATACACTACTGTTCAAAAGTTTGGGGTTGGTAAGGTTTTTTTTAATATTTTTGAAAATCTCTTATGCTCAGCAAGGCTGCATTTATTGGATCAAAAATACAGTATAAACTGTAATATTCTGAAATATTATTACAATTTAAAACAACTGCTTTCTATTTAAATATATTTTTAAATATAATTTATTCATGTGATGTCAAAGCTGAATTTTCAGCACCATTACTCCAGTCTTCAGTGTCACATAATCCTTCAGAAATCATTCTAATATGCTTATTTGCTGTTCAAGAAATATTTATTTTGGGGGCAGTCGTGGCCTAATGGATAGAGAGTTGTAACCCAAAGGTCATGGGTTCGAATCTCAGGTCCGGCAGGGATTGTCGGTGAGGGGAGTGAATGTCCAGCGCTCTCCCCACCCTCAATACCACGACTGAGGTGAGACCCTTGAGCAAGGCACCGTACCCCCAACTGCTCCCCGGGCGCCGCAGCAATGGCTGCCCACTGCTCCGGGTGTGTGTGTTCAGGGTGTGTGTGTTCACTGCTGTGTGTGTGTGTGTGTGCACTTGGATGGGTTAAATGCAGAGCACAAATTCCGAGTATGGGTCACCATACTTGGCCACATGTCACTTATTATTATCAGTGTTGAAAACAGTGCTGCTTAATATTTTATGCGGAAACCGTGACTTATTATTCAGGATTCTTTGATGAATAGAAAGTTTAAAAGTACAGCATTTATTTGTCTTTTGTAAAATTATAAATGTTTTTACTGTCACTTGAATTGAATGCATCCTTGCTGAATAAAAGTACTAGTTCTTTTATTCAAAGTACTACAAGAAAAAATACGTAACCAAGTACTTGAAGGATTAAATAATACACATCCCCCTGGTTTCACAGACAAGGCTTAAGCTAGTCCTAGACTAAAATGTATGTTTGAGCTGTTTTAACTGAAAGCAACTTATACTGACATATATTAAAATATGTCAGTGCCATTGTTTTGTCACAAGATGTACACCAGTAATGTTTTTTTCTAGTGTACGTTTATAAAAGTTACTTAAATATCTTAATTGGACTGAAGCCTAATCCTGACTTAAGCTAAGACCCGTCTGTGAAACCGGGCCATCATGTATCAAGCGCACAATGCAAATTGTAGAACTATTAACATGATTAAATGCTAGATGAACCCGAGCTACAATTGCATTATCTAGGTCTGTTAGTCTGATATTGCGAAAACCAGAATGGTACAATTTCAGTCAGACTGAAGAGTTTACATCATATTTTAAAAAGCTGAATTTTTGCATGATATCTATAATATCCTGTCAATTACTACTGAAAATAATTCTAAAAGATCCCTCAGTTTGTAAAAACAACCCAAAACACATTTAATTTCATGCGCTTACAGTGGAAGTCTATACACGCACCAACATAAACAAGCTAAATTAGTTTTATTAGTTAGTGTTAAAACTGTGTAATCCAAATGGATGGATATTTTATATGCAATTCAAATACATAAATCTTAAATAAATGAGTGTATAGTTAGCCTATACTATAACTTTATACTAGACAAAATGTGAAAAAATCACTTGGTAACCTTGTCTGTGCAAAGTCATGTCCATTTTCAATTAATGACCACATAAAGTCAATAAACGCTGATATATGGATACAAAAGATACACTTTTTACACCCACCCAAAGAAATTACATAAGATGTTCCAGAAGCCAGACATTTATTTGTCTAGAACAGCAGTTTCACTGCTAAAAGGACAATTTAGGCAACTTTAAAGCTCAAATAAAACACATTTTAATTAATATAATTAATGTAAGTGCTTTAAAAAAAAAAGAGCTGCACATTTTTTGCTTTTAAACCCTCTGAAATGCCTTTGCTCAAATTTACATTATGTGAATTAATGAAAACAAATTTTCTGTTGTGTTTACAAAGTGAGTGCCTAAATAATTTTCTATGCTAATTAATCACATGCCATACTGTCAAAAGAGTTTCATTTGTGTTGAACCTGGGCCATTCCTTTAAGAAAGAGATTTACATGGACACTATTGCAGAGACTGCTGCAGTGCAGAAACTGATAAAGTAGTTGGAATTGAAAACATTTCAATTAATTTAGTTTGCTTGAAGTCCAAATCTTTAATAAAAGAACCAAATAAACAAATATTTCCCATAGGCTCACTTCACTACATTCTGGATGCTTTATGTTTTTGCTCGCCTTTGAGATGTAAATGTATGGACGCCTTTTACATTAATAATTTAACTTATGTCTTCACTATGAGCAGTGATTACTCGGGTGGGGGTTGCACAGATCTTCCGGTCTGCTTCTAGAATTTTTTGAAGGCCTAATATGAATATTAAAGAGCAGTTTGATTTGAAACTTGCTGTGTTGCTCATAACGCCTCGCAGACTGTGACACAGTCATCATGGCCCAAGGTCAGAAGGAAATCAGAATTGTGGCTGTCTTCTGGGATGTGCAGCAACACTGCAAACCATATTAGCACCACCCAGCAGCATTCAAATGGAAATACACCCACTCCTTTATCTCAGCCAACTGGGCTTGTCTGCTCTTTGAAGACGTAACCTTCAGAGGGTTGGAAAATAAGGCTGGAGCTGTATTGTCTGCTACCTATCTGCTGTTTGACGTCCAGCAGTGTTTGTTTACTGCATTTTAAAGTGAATTTCGCTATCTAGTCTGGTCTGCATTGCTGTCTGGGAGTAGACCAGGGGGGGCTTTAATGCTGTATATGAAATGTTCTTTTTCATATTGTTCAGATGTTCGCTATCATATTGATTATCTTTTCTCATTCAAAGTAAACCGTTTTAGTCTTTTAGGGAGAACAGTATGCAGAATGGCTTTTTTTTTCTCTGTTTATCCTAAACGCATAGAGACATGGTCTTAAAGGAAATGTTAGTGTTGGGTAAGTTATTCAAAAAATGTAGTTAGATAAGCTACAAATGTCTTTATAAAACAATTAGTTAAGCTGAATGGCACCCCTCAGATAAAGTAGGCAGTTACTTTACATGCTACGTAAAAAGTAGCTAACTACATTTAAAATAGACATGAAATGGAAGCTGCGACAGTCTTTTCTCCTCTGTTGTGATATGTATCCGAGTGAAAAAGCAACTCGAACTCAAACGACTTGATTGGATTGTTGTTGATTTCTATTGCTGTGATGTCATGTGAGTGACAGGTTGTCCCGCTCTCGCTCCAGTAAACACAGCATCAGAGAAAAGATGTCATTGCAAGAGGGAGAAGAAGATATAGATAAGACAATTGTCAGTTTTAATTTCATAGTGAATCTAAACTTCTTAATTTAGTTTGTTTGCTGAGGAGATAAAGTAGTTAATAATGTGTCAGCTTGTACCTCATTACCACATATGTACAATGTTTCTCCTCTAAAATGTATTTTGGGGTCTAGTTCGTCAAGTTAGTTATTTGACTGCAGTCAGACGATGCTAAGATTCATCCACGTTGAAGATTTGCAGCACAAACTTACATGAGTGAAGATTTCTGTGTCGTTTGGAGCAACGGCAGCAACCGCCCAACCGATTCAGTTGAGTGAATCATTTATGCTGGAATTTCTCCGATCGATTCAAACTCAAGCGTATAATCTTAATGATTCCGATTCCTTTGTTTGTATGATTCATTGAAAAGGACCGACTCAAAAAAGTCATTCATTTATGAATCAGACGTTGCTTGTTCTCAATCTAACTAGCCAACTGAGATACAGTACAAACGTCTTTATTGCTGAAAATATTGTCAATAAAAAAATAACTTTGTTGTGTCTCACAATGCTATGCTCTGTTATGAAATAGCTTTGCTGAATCGCCAATGAAAAACTGCCACCTCACTACCGATAAATGTATTGTGGACTAGTTAAACTAAGCTTCCTTTGCAATATTCTGCCAAAATAAAGAATAAATAAAGTAGTCCTGCTTATTTATTAAATTCAAGCATGCAAATATATTTCTTTTGCATAACACAGTGCACTAGCTTGCGACCAAACTCTCTCTCTTTCTGTATTGTTAGAACTGAGAAAACTGCTTTGTGCTCTGGGATCAATTAGAGGTGCTTTCAGCACAGACAGACTGTGACTGAGGCTGGCTCATGTGAGAAGTGTGTTTTGTTTGGGTGAGAAATGTGTTCGGACCTCATGACCTTCCCACACATTCTTATCAGTGTCCTTGTAAGCCCCACGGCAGAGCAGACAGGGACGAGACCTGTCCTTCCTTCCTGTACAGTCTGTTCTTGGATCTTGCAACCCAACTGCTGTATTCCATCTAACCTGGGACTTGAGCTAATTCCATTTTCCTTTTTCTGAAAGGAATATGAGTGGTGCTGCCCGTGAAACACTTGCAGTCATGTTTCTGGGGCACTCCAAAGAGCCCTCCTCCACCAAGTATCTGTTATTTTGGTTCCTAAATATGATTTGTGTCCCTTAATTGTATGCTGAAGCATTTTTATTTTTCACCCATGCAAATAAGTAAATCTTAACACCAAAAATTGAAATCCTTGCAGATTAAAAGCATGAGCCTCTCTCTAAGCCTTCATAAACAAATAAGGGTCATATATTTATGGAAGCTTGTTTTCGTCATGGAATTAAAAAAAAGGTAATTGTGACATTTTATCTTGCAATTTGACTTTTTCCGCAATTGTGAGTTTATACCTTGAAATTCTGACTTTTTTCCCCTCACAATTCCGAGTTTGTATATCATAAATTATCTCGAAATTGTGAGTTATAAAGTCCGAATTGCACGAGATAAATTCACAATTCTAAAAAAAAAAATTTTTTTATTTATTTTTTAAAATTATTTGGTTTATATTTGGTTTGTAATAATTATAAAACATTATATATCAAAATTATATTTTGTCATGATTTTTTTACAGTCTCCCTCAATTTTCATTATTCTAACACAAATGTCATTCTCACTATACTGAAATATAATTACTATATATTATAAATTATAAGAAGTNATAAAGTTGTATTAATATTTAGATATTCCTATAATACTATGTATTATAAAACATAAAATGATTTGGGCTATTGAGCGATTGGGCTAGTTTTGGCTGTGATTTGGTGGGTTTTAAATAGCAATTGGACTGGTTATGTTACGCAAACCTGGCAACCCTGACAACCCTGACAGCAGCCGTGCTAAAACCCAGAATATAGTAACAGTTGCTCACTTGGTACACATATCGTTGTGCATCACCCATAGCAGAACTTTTTTTTTTTTTTTTATAGCAATAAGCTGTTACGTCAGGGGCTTTTAACTTAAACATATAAATGAATAAATGAACACAGTTGTTATGTCGTAATATAATTACTATGACAACAAGTGAGAGAGAAATTCTAGAAATGTACATATGGTCTTAATGAGGGGAAATGTGGACAAGTGCACACTGCACTGATGGGTTTCTAGCGAGAAGCTGGTGTTATCATTCACCGTCATGGGTGATTTGATATCCTCGAACCCACTGGGCAGAACAAAACCACATGTTCCAAACCTCAGTGACTCCAGAGATCCTAGAAAGCAAGGAAAACAAACACAAAATTGTTCCAGGGTGGAATCAGCCTACAGCCTTTATTGCACATTCCTGTTTGGTTTTGCTCTGACCACATCCTGGCATGATGTTTATGCAGTGCAGAAAACACATTGTCTTGTAGTTTTACCTTTCACCCTGTGAAAGCCTGAGATCACTACATATACCAGACTCCTTTCAATTCAGGTACATATATTATATTTTTTAATTTATTTTTCTTTCTCTTTTTTTATCATCAGTGACAATGCCTGCAACATGCTTCAAAATCTTCATTTTGGCAAACTACAAATAAATTAAAACACATTCATAGAACACAATTTAACATTTAAGGACATTAATAAAGAAAATTAGGACAAACTGAACAAACAGGGAAAAAAAATACAAAGAAGCGGCTTCTGCTCTTTTTCATTACTTTCTTGCTTTTTTGAAAAAAGAAAAGAAAAACAAAACAAGTTAGCTAGCTAACAATCACAGACCACATGCAGATATAATACAACAGAATCATCTCACTCGTTTGGACGATTAACTCTGTTAGTTAGTTTCTGCAAACTACTGATCTAAACTATATCACAAAATTATGCTTTAAACCGGAAAACATCCAATTTCGCGATATTTTTGACTGGTTATAATAAGTCCTTGGTATAGTATCTCCTCTCGCTAAATAGGAAAACACACAACCACTTCTTAATGTCCAAACAGAGTCTGGAGAAGACCAAATGCACCTCAGTAGTGATAAGAGATACCATTCTGCGACCAGACACTGAAATCTGCAATAAGCCACCCACGAGGGTTTACGCATGTTTTTACAATCACTGCAGTGATACGAACATGAATTATAGGTTCTCCGGTGATCAATGTGTATTTGATTTTGATGACCAGGATAAAATGATCATTGTATACAGCAAAATGTAGTGCTTTCCATCGGAGTGAAGAAGTAGACACTCACCATTCCCTGTATCGGATAACCTTAATATCAATAACACAAAAAGCTACTAGACAGAAATAAAAATCAGTAAGGGATCAACAGTGTTGTTTTCGCTTTCATCCTCCAGGGCATCAGCATTTGCAGTTTTATCATTTATACATCAGTGTCTTCATCCTTTTTTTAAATTAATTAGCAGCTTCTCATCTGACATTTGAAATCTTCAGTAATAGCAGAGAGTCTTTCTACTGAGAGCGCAGCAGTTACACACAGGAAAACACACAAGGAAATGGTGACAAAGTACATTAAGCATTTGGCACATGCTGTTTCCATGTCTGGAGAACACTACCCTCAAAATATCATATGAAACGCCATCTCACAACAAGGAAATGTGATTTTTCCAACCTTGAAGCATCATTTTAAGGGAATATTTTTCACCCAAAAATGACAATTACGTCATTGTTTACACAGCCTAAAGTCATTCCAAACCTGTATGACTGACATTCTACTGTGATACATAAAAGGAGACATTTTGAAGAAAGTAATCGTCATTCTTTATAAACTGTCATTCTATTCTATGGTCTTTCTCCATATAATGACAGTGGATGTGGATTGGGCCTGTCAAGCTCCAAAAAGTAAAATTCACCATAAAGTATAATAATATTGGTCAACAGTTGTATATGCTATATTCTAGTCTTCTGAAGACATGATAACTTTGGGTGGCCAACAAAATCCAAAATCCCACAATAAGTGGTATCTTGTATTAATCTTCCCACTCGCAGTGGCTCTCAAACAGTATCTCATTGGCATTCCCTGTTGATAAAAAACAGCATATGCTAGTTAGGTATGTTTTGAAGCATGGCAGCTGGTTTGAGCTGGTTTATGTATTTAGTTGGTCCTTAGCTGGTCTTGAGCTGGCTTAAGCTGGTCAAATGCTGGTCCTAAGCAACTAGCTCCAGCCCAGGACCAGCTTAAACCAGCTCACAGCCAACTAAGGACCAGCATAAACCAGCTGCCATGCTTCAAAACATACCTAATCAGCATATTCTGTTTTTTTTCAACAGGGTTTCCACATATTCAAATGATTTTATTGATGTCAAAACATCACTGACATCAAATTTGACTCGTGGATTTTAAATATGCCATATTTGAATGGACACGGACAGTGAAGCGCAAGGCTTTAAGTTAAACTTAAAGTTAAATTTAACTTAAATTTAGGCCTTTACTCACATAAAAGTATTGTATGGCTTCGAAAGACTACTTTCGAGATCGACAATTTAATGGAAAAGAGCAGCGAGTACACACTTCAGGATTTTTCCTTTAGTGTTTCACTGACGAAAGAATGTCCTACAGGTTTGAAACCACATAAAGGTGAGAAAATGACAGAATTTTCATTTCTGGGTGAATTATTCCTTTAATACACCCAATATGTCAACAACTCCCATGATTTTGCCTTCTCAACTATTGTGTCATTTGTATTTCACACACTGTGTGGAGAACGCCATGGGTGGGGTCTAAAATAAACAAAGCTCTTCTACATCTCATCGCTCACAAGATGCAGTCTGAGCTGTTCCGGATTCACGCTGACATTTGAAGAAGTCAATAAACATCAAGGCGTCGAGCTGCAGCTCTCTCGGAACATCAATCAGACAACTAAACGAGCCTCCCTCATTCCTCAAGGTTTCTGAACAAAGGAGTCGCCCCCTCAGCGTCTCTCTCTCCACCTCTGTCCTTCTTCATCTGGCTCTTGTCAACAGTGGTGGCACCAGCTACCAGAATCCAGGTTTGAAGCCATAACTGACATTGTGCGTTGATTTACGCAGTTTGAGAGCGACGTTTATAGTCATGAGACCTTATATCCTGGGCTGTCAGCCATTTTGTCCTGTTTACTGTTGTTCTAGTCTAGTATTGATCAAGCACACAGCACAGTGATGCAGAGTCAGTGCAAGGCTGAGGAATCGGGCCCACAACTACGAATGTATCGATTGATGAGCCAAAATAGTACAAGCGAATCAGCACAATTAATGTTTGATCGTGTTTGGGGCATCAGCTGTGGCATCGGCATGTGAAGGTGCCAAGTTACAGTAACATCCTTATGTTGTCGCTCACATTGGGGTCGGGTCCGCTTAATCGACATTGTCCTGTCGCTCAGTGCTCCATGGGGACAGATGCCACGATGAACACTCAACATCTCATGTGCAAACATCACCATGTCTGTCACATGCCTCTCTCTCTCGCCAATAATAAGATCCCATTGGGACGTCGACATTCGTTAATGCCATCTGGTATCTAAATCATCAGAATTAAGAGCTTTTGGTCTTCTCCAAAAACAAATAATAGAATGACCAACAGAGGTGGTTCACATTTTTTTTCTTTGACCTCTGCATAAGCAACAAAGGCTTTGTTCACACTGCGAATCTATCCAATTTTTCAAATCCGATCTTTAGGACTGACAGTCCGTTGTTTTGTAAGTGATGAAATCTGGTGTTTGTTCAGACTATGTTGTCCATATCCGGTGCAGCTTCATTGGTTGTCATTGTGATGATGTAAGCATCAGCACGATGCCAGTCTTTCTCGTATAACAACCGAGAGCAGCTGTCAGTGTGGAAAGAGAGGACAAAAAACTGGGAATTTTGCCTCTGCTTATGTCTATCAAGAAATCTTGTGAGTGCTGGACTCACAAGAGGCATTTTTACTGCTGACTCGTGTACTCATTCACTATTTGAAACAGTGAAAGTCACATAGTTTGCTAAATGAGGAAAAAGTGAGCAAAAATGATCTATTCAGATCTTAAAATTGATTGGATTTCAAACCACATATGTATGTGAACACATATGGGTTTGTTAACTTGGTTTCATGTCTTTTTTAGGTTCAGACTTAAAAAAACAATTTAATTTGAGTCAGATAAAAAATCAGATATTTGCCTTTCTGAACAAAGCCCTAGAGTATTTTTTCTCCATTGGAAATCAATGACCATCTACGCAACACAGTGATGTCTAAATTTTGCCACGCATACAGAGGAAAAGAAAGAGCACAGCTCTACATAAATTACAATCATCATGTTGCATCCAACCGTGAAAAACAGCACAGCCGATGAAGAGGAAACCAGAAAAACGGAACCTCAAATGTAGTGTAATGATCTGCTCATCTATTAAGTGTTAACAAAGTCATTTGCATGTAAATGGGGGCAAGTCTGATGCTGTTCAGTGCAATGCATTGTCAGCTATAAAAAGAAAGAGGGATGGATGGTGAAGAAAAGAAGCAAAACAGATGGATAGACAAGGATATAGAGTGAGGATGTGGGATTGGTGGACATTTAACTTTGCTTGGAGCCTCAATCATATCCAGAGTCCTTAGCTGTATGTAGCTGCAGTGACGCCCACTCATGAGTAATTGTGATGTTGCAGCGAGTGTTCGGTCCATGGCACCTCGATGAAGAAGAGTGGAGGACGGGGTGATGGTGAATGTGCCACGCTGATGTGTAAGATATGATGCGCTAGCTTTTGTTTTTTTCATAGTTAAGTTTGATGATGAAAAAGAAGAAAACCCAACTGAAAAAAGCCATGTCGGGATCGCCGTCGAAGATGCTGACATCAGCCGTCGGACACGGGAGGGGACACCCAGCCATACTTCTCGTGGGTCTTGACAAGGCTCTTGAAGGTCGCCTCAGCTTCCTTGCGACTAAAGGCCTTCTTAGACTTGCCTGCTTTCCTGCAGATACGACCCTAAAGGGAAAACAACATTTGGAGAAATCAAGATTTTCATCAAGTGAAACATACTGAAATTAATGATCTTCAAAAGGAATAATGGAAATGGAATTGTTGGCTGAGATGTGTTCAAAATAATATTCTAATAATACAATATAAATAATATTTTAATACTTCTTATCTTCTTCTTATCTCATTCTTATTTTATAGTTTAATATGCCAGTCAGACGTCACTTCATGTCCAAATAAGTGGTTTTGTCCACAATCGGCTGCAACGATCCAGACATTTTGATTCCTGGATATAGATTCCAAAGTCAGTTTTTGAAATGTGATAGATTTTGTTCAACCTGAATGACTCAGCTAGTACACAGATTTACCTGCTACAGAGAGACAAACTATATGCAATCTTAAACATATGCATCATATTTCAAGAGATGGGAAGCAGAAAAGCATTCTTCCTTTTGACTTAAACATGGAGTGTGTGTCCAAGGTAAAAATTACACATGGTCAATTATCATAATGGATTGTGATATTATGATAAACATTTAACTTTCAAATATAATTTAGGCCACCAATTTAACAATTTACAGGTTAAGTGTAATTTAATTATGTTACATTGGTTTCTATCCCAGTTTAATTTGCAAACAACTATAAGTAAGACATTCATACATCCTGAAGAGTGTAAACACTGTGGTCCTTTCCGAATGTTGAATCAGCATATCAACTTGTAGTTTGACCAATGCTAAGTTTGGAGCTAAATTAGTTATTTGCAATTGCACTATTCCATGTGATGTGCAAAGAAATGTACCCATAAAACTGATTCAACCCTTTAAATGATATATTTATATGGTTATACTTATAAGTGAATCCTTTAGTCCCAAAAAAAGCCATCTGAGGTTTGCTATAAAGAATCAAAAAAGCTTGAATCAGATCAGTCTAGTCTGTCAAAATCAACCTCCAAATATGAAATCAAAGTTGAGGTAAAGTATGTAGGTGTGTGTAGTCTGATGCCAGATTTATTTACCTGTCTTTTTATATATTATGTAACTGACAAGCAGAAGCAGATGTGTGAATGACAGATTATGGTGTGATTAAATGGTCCTGGTGCTCCATTTTAAGAGGTTTTCCAATTTTCAATTTCAAAGCCGACTGCTCTGAGCTTTGAAGACACAGTAAATCAAGAGGCTGTGCTTGATAAAACCTCAGGCTGAATAATTTAAACAAGCTTCAAGAGCATTTTAACACCAGGTTCAGCCATTTTGATCACTGGTAAATGATAATGGGAATAGAAATGATGCAATGGTGCATTCATGATTGCGGCATCCCACAGTAAAAAAAGATCCAGCTCCCATAGTATGACATTCCTCCCTGAAGTGATCATTTCAAAGTATTAAAAAAGAGATTTTTAATGCTGCACAGGCAAAGAAATGGGATCCCTCTTATTTATGTCTCAAGATGTCTGCCTGTTTGTGACTGTAACTCTTGTAGATGGATGGATGGATGGATGGATGGATGGATGATCAAACTCTAAAGCCTGTTCTGCATCTAACAAATAATTTCATAATGTGACAGACATTTTTAACAAGCCAAAGTGTGACAGTGAGATACATGTACACTTTTGCATAGGCGGAACAAAAGCAATATTTAAAAATAAAAGAAGTTATGGACTGTAAATTGTTTCACATAAAGGGTATCTTTAATGGAATAGTTCAGCCAAAAATCATTTACTTCATTGTTCACTCCATTAATTTCTTTTTTTTCCCCCACTGTGAAACAAAATAAGACGTTAGGCAGAATGTCCTTTCCAACAAAATTAGACATCTAAGCTGCTCTAAAATCTTTTTTTTTCTTCACATAAAACAATGGCCTTTTTTAAAACTTCTCCTTTAAGACCAGTCAAAGAATTAGGTTCTGCATGCAAAGCACAACCATACAAATATGCCACTACAGGCTACGTATGAGATCTCACAGACCCAGCATCCACTAAATGAGCAAAAAGGATGTGCTTTCAGATGCCCCAGGACTGAGGTCAGTCTAGTGCCAGTGCTGATGTAAGACAGCAGGGACAGTGAGACAGAAATAGCCAGCACTTCCCTCAGGCTCTATCAGTCAGGATGAGATCTAATGGCCCAGAAGTAACCGCATGTGCTCAATCGAGAAGAGACTGCCCTATCCCCTCAGAAAAGCCTGTGATTTTTGGATTAAAAGGATCCAATGGAGCCTTAATTAAGCTTTATTGTGTTTACGGTCTCTCTTGGAAATCGCTTCTCTCACGCTTGAGAGGCAACAGTGGAGAGCGCTAGGGAGGGAAGCGAGAATGCGTGGGGAGTCGTGCCGATGTTAATCCAGGTTATTTGCATCAGCGTTTTCCCTGCAGCATGCTAACGGCATCACCGACGTCTCCCTGCGCTATTTTGGTTTGGTGTGTATCGAGTGCAACGCAGTACCCGTGTGAAGTGCCTGATGGGTAATCCTGTGAATGGAGATCAGTCAATGGTCGCGCTCGGCCTCTGTGCATTCTGGGACAACACAGACGGTGGGGATTATGTAACCAACATGTGCCAGATAAGGGTAAACAGTGTTGCTCTTTGCATCATAGCATCACATGTTTGATGCTGCTTACAGTGTTATGTCAAAAAGGAAGTTGTCTGTAAATTTAAAGGATTATTTCACTTTTTCAAATGAAAATTACCCCAAGCTTTACACACCCTCAAGCCATCCTAGGTGTAGATGACTTTCTTCTTTCTGATGAACACAATCAGAGATATATTAATAAATATCCTGATGCATCCGAGCTTTGTAATGGCAGTGAGCGATACCAGCGAGTATGAGGCTGAAAAAACTGCATATATCCACATCCATCCATCATAAACGTACTCCACACAGTTCTGGGGGGTTAATAAAGGCCTTCTGAAGCTAATCGATGCGTTTATATAAAAAAGAAAATCCATATTTAACAAGTTATGAAGTAAAGTATCTAGCTTCTGCCAGACCACCTTCTGTATTCAACATATGGAAAAAATGGAACTGGCGTCGCATCAGTTAAGCTTTTTCCGTAAGTTGAATTGGGAAGGTGTAGGACGTAGCGTAAGCTTTTTAAACTGCGAGAGGCATTGCGCTTTCTTCCTAAGTTGAATACGGAAGGCGGTCTGGCGGAAGCTAGATATTTTACTTCATAACTTGTTAAATATGGATTTTTTTTTTACACAAATGCATCGCTTCGCTTCAGAAGGCCTTTATTAACCCCCCGGAGCTGTGTGGAGTACGTTTATGATGGATGGATGTGGATGGATGCACTTTCTTCAGCTTCAAACTTGTTGGTATTGTTCACTGCCATTATAAAGCTAGGATGCATCAGGATTTATATATCTCCGGTTGTGTTAATCAGAAAGAAGAAAGTCATATACACCAAGGATGGCTTAAGGGTGAGTAAAGCTTGGGCTAATTTTCATTTGAAACTGAACTAATCCTTTAACAAGGCAAAGCAGGAATATTATACAAAGTAAGGCAGAATAGACTCTTGATTAGAGTTCTTTTCATTTCCAATTCATCCATATTGGTCAATGAATGAATGTTATGGTCTTAAGCATTAAGAAGTACGTTGAAAAAACACGTATGTACACAATAAGTGCATTGTATCAAATTATTAATTTAAATCTTAGTACATAGTAAAGACAGCTAATATAAAGTGGGACCCAATAGTTCTATACATGAATTCTATTATTTTAAATTTTTTGTTGATGTTGTTTTGTGCTGTAAATTATTCTGATTTAGAAAGCCTTAAACAGCAAATGTCTGAGCTTTGGTATACTGAAATTTTCCAAAACCAAAAAAAGAATTTGAACAACAAAAAAAAACTTAAAATTTAAATGATTGTCAAAGCACATCATATCCTCAGGTTAGAAGTGAATGAAGCCCACTTAAACACAATTCAGTAATGCTGGCGAAAATTATTCACTTTAATTCCAAATTATTAATTCCAAAGGCGATAAACCACAAATGATCTGTGTGGCCTGTCATTTCCTTTTATAATACAATAGCTACATGTTAATTGGGGGTCTGTTTTGTCAGTGGCAGCTAAAATGGTAATTACCCTTGAGTGCTTTGGGTCATTTGGGGAAAATGGTTATCTAGTCACCGCTGCCTCAGACTCATCATGAATTTGGCATTTTAGAGCTCTTGACAGGTTGAGGTATGGGTAGATAAAGAGGTCTTTCCTCTCAGATTTACAGCAGAGGGTTAATGGCCAGTCTTTTGCTTCATTATGGATTCTCATCCATTTCCATGACCCACACTGGTCTTCGCAATCATCCTTAGAACAGGACTATCTAATGACCGATGCGATCTATCTATGGAGTCCATCTAATCACATTACTAGTTAAGATCCAGACTGCAGTACTCTCTTAAGACAAATGGTCCAAAATAGCACCAGATTATGATTCTGTTGGCTTGTAACAACAGCAAAACCATTTTTGGTGCAAAATAATCTTTACTTGCAGATCTAAAAATAGAGGCTCTTTAGGATTATAAACTGAAGAGTCCATATGTATATATATACATATATATATTTTAAAGAAACTAATTTTGAAGTGTAGGTGAGGTGTTGCATTTAAAATGTTGTAGGAAATACCCTATAAAACAGAAGAGCACCCAATGAAATGTGTGGTCCCAAAACCCATATTTTGGTTACACTTCACCCTACACTAAAATGGATTTTATAGCCTGATGACATAAGAGACCATTTTTAAAGTTCCTATAGTGCAATGTGATCATCTTTTTATGGTACTTCAGAAAACCACATATGTACTAGAGCTTCAATAAATCCAAGAAGTCTTCACTTTGGTCTGTTATGAAGCAATATGCTAATAAGAAGAACCTCTAATGGAACATCAAGAACTTTCATAATCTGTAAAGAACCAGCCAATCATATAGAGGGCCAAAATGGTTCTTCATAACAACGGTTCTTTGCTAAAGAGATCATTCATTCAAAAATGAAAATTCTGTCTTGTGTGACGTTTTTCTTCCATGGAACACAAAAACAGCCTCAGCCACAATTTACTTCCATTCACTCTTAAAAATCAAGGTTCCATAAGGGTGTTTTCACAGCAAGAACATTTTATGAATTTAAAGAACCTTTTTCCACAATAAGGAACCATTTGTACAATTGAAAGGTTGCATATATGTTCTTCATAGAACCATTCTTCATAGAATCACTGATGCCAATAAAGAACCTTTATTTTTAGGACTGATGTATGGAAAAAGATGCAATGAAAGTGAATGGAGGTACTGAGGTATCTTTATTTTCAGTAGAAATAAAACAATACCTGTCTGGAACGACATGAAGGCATGTTTTATTCTGTTTTACTATGTAATTACATTCACGCGCAATATGTAACAACGTACTGGATGGACGCTGCATGTTTTCGCGCTTTTCACCTGTGCTGTGCGCCGATGCCAAAATGGAGGATGGCGTCAAGAATCATGAGATGAGAAGAAATCAACGCTGCTATGGCAATAACCCATCCTCACCTGTCCTTTCACCAGACTGGCAGCGAACTGCCTCATCACGGCCTCGACGGTGTACGCGCTCGACCAGCCTCGGGGCGTTAATAACTCCATGCAGATCGCGCCGCCGTCCAGCACGTATCCGTTCTCCAGCCGCGGCGTGAGGACGCGCATGAACGGCGGGGAGAAGGGGAAATTGTCGGGGAAGGTGACATTCAGCAGTATGTACTCGGTGTTGGTCTCCTTCATGTCCTGCCACAGCGCGGAGTCCTTGTCCACCTGGTGCAGCTTGACATTCCAGTCAAACAGGTTATCGTCCGCCAGCTCCACCGTAATGAAGTTGTCGCCGAGCCGCCGGATCTCCTGCAGCTCCTTCATCAGCCTCCGTGTCCGCACCTGGGTGCAGTGCTGTCGGTTCGCCGCCGGCGGGGGCATCACGGAGCCGCTAGTCGCTTTGCTGCCCGCCGTTTGCTGCTTCTCTTTCGTGTCCTTGCTCGGTTTGTCCTGTTTGACTGCTGGCTTGTCCTTGCCGGACACGTCGAAGCGCCTGGCTTTGATTTCGGGCGTGCTGAGGATGTTGTTGGTCTCGTTGCTGGTGTTGCAGTGCTTCGTGTTGTTGTTTTTCTGGTTGCCTTTGGTCCCTTTTAATGAGCCCTGGTGGTGATGCTTCGGGTCCTCCGTGTCTCGGTCGTGCAGTCGAATGAGCCCAATCTTTCGCAAAAGAGTAGCCATTGTGATGCTTCGCCGTTCGAGGTGAGTGTAATGGAGCTCGGAAAAAAAGACGCCCGCAAAGCAGCTCTTCCTCAATGCATCATTTCCCCCCGCGAGTGCACTGAAACACAAGAGCGCTCATTTAATACATATTCCGACTCCTATAATTCCCTATGAGGCTGCACAGCCAAGGCTGCTGCAAGTGGCGCGATAACGTTTCTAGAAAATGAACCGATAATCTGGCTCGCGCACACAAGAATAGCAGGAGCGGAGCACCTCAGGTCGGTTGGCTTTCCGCTGTACCTGGACGGAATGAGTAATCAAGGGTCCAGCACGAGTTATTTTTTTCTTCACACCAGTATTCCTACAAATCCCGCCCTTGACCTGATCACTGTTTGCTGGAGTTTCAACAGCGATGTGATTGACGTCTAAACTGTCCAATCACAGACCGGCAACAGCCGTGAGAGCTCATACTAGCCAATCCTGTCGTTAGACGCGGGACTTGTCTGGATGCTGGTGGATGAAAATCTCGACATATATATTATTAACGCTTTTATTGTTAGTACATTTTTTCACTGTTATAAGACAATTCATATTCGGCGTATTGTCCATTTGTTTATTGTTATTCTTGGTATTTTTACATGTAATTTCTATATAAATGTTCACTCTTCTCGTATTTAAATGATTCTTGCTTTACATGTGTGTTGGGTACAAAAATCTCATAAACAATATCATTGTACAACCTTGTGTATTTGTTTGTTTCTCTCTCTCTCTCTCTTTATTTTTTTTTTTACAATGACTGTAATATAATATATAAGATGCTTAGCATTAATAATAATAAAACAATATAAATAAATAATGCGTCTTTGCCCAAATGTTTGATTTGGGAAGAGGTCGAGCTTATAATTCATCAGCTACCAATGAATCAATATAAACTCTTCACTTAAACCTCGCATTTGAAAGGTAAGTGCACCAGCATTTGCATGAATCTTTTGGGTTTGAACGAACCATGTTGCTGGCCATCAACCATGCATTATATGTCATACATTTGTTGTTTTGAATTATATTTTAATGTAATATATAATAGTCAAACTGGTCAATGAAACGGCTGCAGAGTAACCCCGAAATAATTCAGTTTTATTTTATGAAACGTTTTTTCAACAGTGACTTTGCAGTAATTCAAAGCACTTTACGGCACAACGAAGGATTCTGTTACCAGGGTAACAGTCCATTCTCTCAAGCTATTGGATGAAACGCAGCCGGAAAGCAGTTCGCTGTCATGGAAGCTGCGTTGCTTGAACAGATGTCCGTCTTTTGTCAATAATTTTATAGTTTTATCTTGATTAAATTAATCGTACACTTACCTCTATGTAAAATACAGCACGCCATGGCCGAAAAGTTTGATAATCTCGAGGAACACCTCGAGAAATTCGTCGAAAACATAAGACAGCTTGGAATTATTGTCAGCGATTTTCAGCCCAGCAGTCAGACAGGACTCAATCAGAAACTGTGAGTTGAAATCTGTTTATTTGAACACGAATCCAAAACATTATGTTGGTTTAAACAATTAGGATCTAGAAAATAGGAGCGTTGTTTGATCTGTAGGCTTTCTTGGCTCATTATATGTAATGTTGACTCATTCAGTCGCGAGTAAAGCCTGAAAATGATAAGGTTATTTATTTCCTCAGAAATTTTATGATCACAGGACTGCAGGACATTGAGAAATGCCGACAGCAGCTTCATGATATCAACGTACCGTTGGAAGTGTTTGAGTGAGTATTACATTTCATAATGGAGACACATGGAGAATATTTCCATCTTGAAAAATTATTGTAAATCGATTTTTTTTTTAAATAAAATAATAAATTACCCTGATTGTACACGCATTCCTTCTGTGTACCCATTTAATGACCAAACCTGTTATATTCAAGAAATATGAGATATCACATCTGCATAAAAACATGAATGGCTATGATTGGTTATTGATGTTTTGTACTGTGCCTGCAGGTATATTGATCAGGGTCGTAACCCTCAACTCTACACCAAGGAGTGCTTAGAGAGAGCGTTGGCTAAAAATGAGCAGGTCAAAGGAAAGATTGACACCTTGACTGTGAGTATTGCTCCTGCTGACACAATGAATGACTAATTTGGGAGTACCAGCAGGTTATTTGTTATAAAAGGACATAATAAATATCTTATAGTTATGCTACCTCTCCTGCTTATAGTTATCATTGTAGTCATCATTCTTGTCTGAACAGGCCTTCTTACTTTTCATTTCCTTTTTCCAGTGTTAGTTGAATAAAGCTGCACTACTGACACATTTTATTAATAAGCTCATCATTAATAGATTATAGATTAGTGTGTATATATTTTATAATTGTTAGACAGTTCTGCTTTATTCAGTTCTGTTGTAGATGGATGATTTCCTAGTATGTTTTGAATAATACAAACAGAGGCACTTCATCTTACCCTCTTACAATATTTTGCCGTTTCTTTTTTTCTCCAGAAATTTAAAAGCCTCCTCATTTCTGAGCTGGGGAAAGTTTTTCCTGAAGAGATGGCTAAATATAAGGCCATTCATGGAGATGATCCTCCTTCATGATTTACCAGTGCCACGACACTTCAAACGCAAGATGTACATATGTTGATATTAATATAACATGTTTTTTAAGGTTTAATTCACCATTCAAATATGCAAATTTTTACAGCTTTTTCATCTTTGTATTTGCCTTTGTAATTCACAAGAATACGGATTGAAAACTGAGGGATATTTTGGGATTTCCTTGAAACAGTGAAAAGCTTTTTTTTTCATGCATTGTAATTTTCGCAGCATAATTTTTTTATTTTTCCGTTGAATAAATGATTATTTTGTGTAATCACAACAACCGGTCTTTTTGGTTATATCAACCACGTTGTTTTTTATATGAATGTATAAACGTATCAGCAAGCTGTTTATACAACCTTTCTCGGGTGTTTATTCGGTTGCATTGGTTCCAATGATCTCAAGTTACTTTCTGGCGTGCTCTTTCGCCATGTGTGTAATCTCACACTACTTGTCTGGTGCCGTGGTGATGGAATTGATTTGTACGTGTCCTCCTTTAACCACATGACATTATTCACAAGTCATGACTGAGCTGAACCTAGAGCTTACAGTGGGGCTTTACCCTAGATGACAATTTAAGGACAGTCTTTCCTGTGACGACAATCCCGAGGCTTTCTGAACAGTGAAAGATAGGTCATTAGCATGGTAAAGCTTTGTACTTGGGTCACAAAGAATGGAGATTTAAACACGTCTCTGAAATGCCTTTGGTCCAGTCGGTGGTGGTTTTGTAACTCCTTTGTAAGGCTTTAAGTCTTTCAAGACTGTTCAAACTCTGAACATCTGCTGTATGAATAGTCACTCCCCTTCACAAAAGGACTTTAAGCCAATGTTTGGACTGGAATACTAGTGAACTGCATACTGCACTGTATGCACTGCCTATTTAAAAAAGGAACATATGGGAAATGTATAATGCAATGACAAACATAGTATTTAAACAGCTCAAACTGTTTGCATTTTTAATCCAATTTCGTGTATTCGTATAGTTTTGTGTCAGACCAAATGAGACAAGAAAATGTTCATATTACCATGCCAATATTACTTCCCTTAGATTTACAAACTAGACATGCAGTCTGTTATTTTTGATATGGATAAACGGTATTGATCGACAAAGGGGGAGAATAGATGTCTCAAGGATATGTATGGAACAAGGTCATCACAGAAAATAACCTTCTCTCTGAGTTCTCCACTGCTTTTTCATTTTCTGTGCTGCCCTCTTTCTTAGAGTTCATCTTTTGTAAGCACTCAAACACAAAAACTCTAGTGGGAGGACAGATGTAGTAGTGATACACACACACAAAACACTTCCAAGTATGTCTTTGAGAGGTGGCGTGCATGGGCAACCTGCAGGCTTTGTTCAGAGCCTTAATGTTTTTGTGGGTGAATAGTGAACTCATCTTGTGACTCATGAAATGAATCATGTTTTTTCTGTAGTATGACCTTCATTTCAACAAACATCTCTTCAGCCTCTTCTAACTGAAGAATAGTGACACATACTTTAAACATCTGGAAGAAAATGACAATATATTAGTAATTAAACAGTTTTGACTTATTGTTGTGATCATTTTAAAATATCTAAGGGTACGTTTACATGACAACGGTGTACTAAAAACAGAAATGTTTTTTCTTTGTACAGATGACAAAATTATTAAAACTATCCCTGTTCACATTGATCCACACAAACGACTAAAAATGCTGTACTACGCATGCCAGACAAGTAGTTGGCGATGTCACTTTGTAAAGAAAGACTACGCGCCTGCGCATATAAGCATTCTTTTGCAGAGCACGCACCTCGCGCATGCCTATCTACCTAATTTTTAGTTTACTGCACTTTGATATTATTCTCGTTATTTCCCTATAGCAGCTGATAAATCGAAAGTGTCGCAGATTCACAGAAAACACATTTCCGTGTTGAAAAACAAGGTGGATAGACTAATCACGTCAGGCCACCAAAATGCTGTTGTCGTGTAAATTAATGGCCAAAACGCACTTAGTTGAAAACGGTGTCGTGTAAACAGCCCCTAAATCATTCTGTATCGTTCTGTAATGTGGTTTATCTATGCAAAATGTAATAATATGACTTACTGCATCATATCATTAATATTTGATTTGATTAGATTTTTCTTTATCCAGTAGAGAAACCTTTCTGAGAATAAAAATCTTTTTTACAGGAGTGTCCTTGCCAAGAGAGGCAGCAAATTAACATATACACAAAACATTAACTAATAAAACAATATAATGAAACAACATTATAAACATTTGCAGTTCGATGAATCGTCCTCTAGTCATTGAATAATGGATTTAAAATGTTTCAGTGACAACAAAGGATGTAACTTAAAATTCATGTGTTTTAACTGCAGTAAATTGTACTATTTAGTTCAATATGAAATTATATTTGACCCTGGACCACAAAAAACAAGTCATAAGGGTCAATTTTTTTAAATTGACATTCATACATAATCTGAAAGCTGAATAAATAAGCTTTCCATTGATGTTAGGGTAGGACACTATTTGGTCAAGATACAACTATTTAAAAATCTGGAATCTGAGGGTGCAAAAAAAAAAGCAAAATATTGAGAAAATTGCCTTTAAAGTGGTCCAAATGAAGTCCTTAGCAATGCATATCCACTCACAAAAAGAAATTTTTGATATATTTACTGTAGGAACTTTACTAAATATCTTCATGGAACATGATCTTTACTTAATATCCTAATGATTTTTGGCATAAAAGAAAAATCGATAATTTTGACCAATATGGCTATTTCTACAAATATACCTATGCGACTTATTACTGGTTTTGTGGTCCAGGGTCACATATATAATTTCTATATAAAGTTTATACTGTATGTTATCATATTAATTTACAGGTCCTTCTCAAAAAATTAGCATATTGTGATAAAGTTCATTATTTTCCATAATGTAATGATAAAAATTAAACTTTCATATATTTTAGNTGTACATTTAATATATTAATTGTTATATTTAGTTCTCTTTCAGTGTCAGTTTCTGTTGTGTTTTTTTTTATATATATATATATATTTATTGTCTGCCAGGTGAAAATCGTGAGTCATCTTCTTAGATTGCTTATAAATGTTTTTAATATTAATTATACTTAGCAAACCCCACATTTGATGCTCTGTTGGCTCTATCTAAGTAGTGGGACATCAGGAAGCAAAATGACTTTGTTTACATACTGATGAACCAGATAAACAAGAAATGTTCTCAATGAATACATGTGTATGGCTCTCTTAGAGGCTTAACCCATGGCAAATATGTTCCTTTGATCCTCATTTTACATGTGACGCCAGCACAAGCAAGTTAGCATCACGTGCATACGACTCTCTTGGTTAGTGGGCAACCCAGTGCTACCTTTGGTAATATTATCGTAATGGCTTTGTAATGCTAATGAAAGGTGCTGGAGACCGACTGTGATTGCAATTGCGCGTGCAATCCTGAAGAGCTCCGGACAGTTTGATCATCTTTTCCTCTTGATTTAACACTTTGCACATGAAGGAGAGCATTGGCTCTATTTCAGGGACAATCACCCCCTTCTGTGAAGGTCATAAGGAAGTCAAACCCTTCAGCCTTCTGTTGCAGTAGTCACCATGGCAACGTACCCCGCCCGCCGCCGACGAAGACAAAAGCCACCGTATAGGGGGACGAGAAAGAGGGGCATGGAAAAGGAACTGATGCATATTCAGCAGACACACACACATATGTTCTGAGCAAACTGCTCATCCCCTCGTGTGTTTGAGTTTGTCATTTATTTTTTTGCCCTTTAGGGCCAAAGGTTGCAATAGCTCTGAATTAGCTGAAATGGATCAGGTTTTAGTGTGCAGGCGTGCAACCCGGCATGCTAATATCAAAGCAGCTGTAGTTCTGTATTACTTAAGGTGCAGAAAAACACCTCAAACCTTAAATTTAACATCACTTGACTCACTTCATACGCAATTCTCGTGACTCATACGCAGGATGGAAGTTTCCTTGGTGGGTGTTCAGCTTTTATGCGTTATACAGACCAGTCAGTTCGTACGACTTTCACGTGCCAGGAACGTGGACTCATTTGGAGGTAGAAAGTGTTGCCTTGAGGGCTGCTCAGAGAAAGGGCAAGGCTGTTGATCTCTCTGGTCTCCATGGAGATGGACGTCTTGCTCTCTCAATCCTTTCCTCATTAAATCCTGGCAAGGCACAAAGCCATGGCAGATCATGCGATCCCATATCTCGCCCTTTCTCTGGAGAAAGACCAATGCTTACATTGCTAAACATTTACATACCCATGTAAATGTTTACTTGAACGGAATAGTTCAACCCATAATGTAAGTGCTGTCATTTACTCGTGTTTACCCTCGTGTTGCTTTTAACCCAGATTGCTGTTTCTCTGTAGAATACAAAATGCACATTTTTGAAGAATCTTCCTGCAGCTCCTTTCCACACAAACAGTTCATGTGACCACAAACATACTCAGCAAAAAATCTCCTTTTGTGTTTCAATCAAGAAAAAAAAATGGACATGGTTTTCAAATATGGGTTAATAAACAAATTAATTACTTTCAGTATTAACTAATCTGTTAGTTACCGAAACGACGATTCAACTAGCCTAATTTGTTTTATCTTGTGTTTCTAAGGGGAGCTTTTACGTAAGGCAGAATTGAATAGATTAAAAAAAAAAAAAAATGCAATTGTTAAAGGATTAGTTCACTTCTGAATGAAAATTTCCTGATAATTTATTCACCCCCTATGTCATCCAAGATGTTCATGTCTTTCTTCAGTCGAAAAGAAATTAAGGTTTTTGAGGAAAACATTCCAGGATTCTTCTCCATATAGTGGACTTTAGTGGGGTTCACTGGGTGGAAGGTTCAAATTTCAGTTTCAGTGCAGCTTCAAAGGGCTCTACATTATCCCAGACGAGGAGTAAGGGTCTTATCTAGCGAAATGATCGGTCATTTTCTAAAAAAAATAAAAATTATACACTTTTTAACCACAAATGCTCATCTTGCACTAGCTCTGCGATGCACCACGCATTACGTGAACTGTCCAATATTGTTGTCTTACCATTTTTTTTTTTGGTAAAGGACATTTGGCTTAATCTTTGCACATTCGCTTTGTAGACACTGGATTGGTACTTCTGCCTTCGTCACGCATGACCTTTGTAACGTGATTACGTTGATCGCAGAGCTAGTGCAACACAAGCATTTGTGGTTAAAAAGTATATAAATTTTGATTTGTTTTTAGAAAATGACCGATTGTTTCGCAAGATAAGACCATTATTCCTCGTCTGGGATCACGTAGAGCCCTTGGAAGCTGCACTGAAACTGAAATTTGGACCTTTCACCCAGTGAACCCCACTGAAGTCCACTATATGGAGAAGAATCCTGGAATGTTTTCCTCAAAAACCTTAATTTCTTTTCGACTGAAGAAAGAAAAACAGGAACATCTTGGATGACATGGGGGTGAGTAAATTGTCAGGAAATTTTAATTCAGAAGTGAACAAATCCTTTAAAAACCAACATAATTGCAAAAGATGTTTGTCAGACTCAGAATGTTTATGGTTGCAGCAGCGATGCTTTAAAGGTGGTGAAACAAAAGTTGTGACGACTTGACTTTTTGAGTAAAATGAGTGAAAACTGAATGAGGACAAAAGACCAGGTGCAACTTTAGCGTACCTGCTGTTCTGTCAAGTTATCAAACTGACATAATCAGAGAATGAACAGCATTCCAAATTTTCAGATTTTGACTAAATAGTTTTGATTTCATGCTGACTTGAAAGGATGAATTTAAAGATGCATCTTTTCCAAAAGGATTTTACCACACAAACCGTGTAACAGCTAAAGCATAGTGTGCTATTAGCATGCTAGCTACATCAGTGCTGCTAAGAATGTAAAAAAAAAAAATCAGAATTCTTAGTTATTGACTACTCAGCTGAGCTAGACTTGTCAGCTAAACAACCACTGTGACCCATTGTCTAATTTGGAATGCCATGAGGCTAAGTAAACAATAACAATTTTCATTTTTAGGTGAACTGTCCCTTTAAGACATTGAAGCNGCTGCGCGCTCCAGTAACTTTCCACACTCCACAGGCGCAGCATGCAATGTTTTTGTCAGGAGACAGGAGTAACAACTGCAGATTATGAGTTACCTGCGTTGAGTCCGACATAATGAAATCGACACAGCGAATGCCGGTGGTAAACAAACACTCGTGTTCCAATACTCCTGCACGAGTTTTGGGAGGCGTTCCCTCGAACTGAGCTGTGAAGAAGCGGGGTTGTTCTTACGCATGCGCTCATTTAAAAAACTCACTAACAGTGTTTGGGTTCTCAGTCGACGAAAAGATCCTCTGTATCACCTTTAAGGAGACTCTAGGTAGGTTGCAGTTCTGGTGGTGCTGGAGACTAAGGCTTTCTGATGGTTTCACACTTAATTCTTCACCTTAATTCCTATTATTTTTGTCTTTTCTTCTTGGCCTGTTTTTGTCTGACCCTGCTGAACCAATGAGCGTTTTGCTGTCCATTGGTCAAGCCTTAATTTTGCAATTTCTAGTATTGCATCCTTCTCATGAGCATTTAATAATTTTTGACATTTTCAGTCTGAGTTAAATCTCTTTTTTAGCCCATTTTACCTGTAAAAGAAAACCTGCTTAATAATTATGCACACCTGAATATAAGGCGTTTTTCACTTTCAGCCTTCATGAACAATTATATATCACTTATAAATTATTAAATACAAAATTAATAGTAGTTATTAAGATTGATGTGGTTTGGAATTGGTCAAATGTGCTTGGGAAAAAAATATGATCAAAATATCAACTTGCATAATAATTATGCACGCACTGTATGTGGAACCATACTAACAACAAAAACTAAGAAATATAGGCTAATTCAGATAATTCATTTTTCACAAGGGATAGTTCACCCAAGAATGAAAATTTGCATGGGGAGCTGTGTTTTGAAGACAAAAATAATGCATCCATCCATTAAAAAGTAATCCATACGACTCCAGGGGGTTAATAAAGGCCTTCTGGATTTTTGTGAGAAAAATATCCATGTTTAAAACTTTATAAATTCAAATAACTATCTTCCGGCGGACGAGTGTATGCAGTCGGTCGCGCTTCCTGACACATAATGACGTATGCAGACATTGCTATCTTTGTCCAGAAGAAATAAAGGCATAACGGTTTGGATTTGGATTATATTTGGAAGGTGAGGAAAAGAATTTTCATTTCTGAGTGAAAAACTATTTAAATTTACTGTAAAACAAACATTTCCGTTTATCGTTACAGCATTTATTTCACCTTGGTAACGCTACACTGAACTAGGCCTTCAGCTAAAAGCCTCAAACGAGAATCAGAGAAACATTAAGTACATACATGAATTTAAAATTAACTTATTTCTAATATTAAGTATAGTGTGTATTAAACATTAATGTAAATGCATTCCCATCAATCCCCACTGTCAAACACCTGCTCTGAAGAAGATCCTGGCTTACAGAGGGAAATGAGTTTGATCATGCTGAGTCACCATTAAGAATGCCTTCTTGATTGTAATGTGAGGGCCTCTAGTGGTTAGGGACTGAACAGGTTAATAGAGTTCAAATGACACAGAACTTATGAGGTATCAGTGTCACATCATATACTGTATCCATCTCATAAAGAGAGGATCAGACTCATTTCAACTCTGTCAGTATGGACAACTATAGTCACGTGTATATAGTGACGCCAGAGCACTGTACGTCTGTAAGAGAAAATACAAATATTTTACAATTTTAATCAGGAACTACAGTAGTATACATTTTAATATGAATGAGGTTTTATTTCAACTTCTTTGGTATATTAATTTGCCTCATTCAATTTGTTGTGAAAAATTAAAAACCACTTGTGTGCTTCCTTTTGAATTTATCATCATATTTATCTTAGAAGTTTCCAGACTGCACTCTAAAAAATGCTGGGTTAAAAACAACCCAAGTTGGGTTGAAAATGGACAAACCCAGTGATTGGGTTGTTTTGACCCAGCAGTTGGGTTAAATGTTTGCCCAACCTGCTGGGTAGTTTTATTTAACCCAANAATTTTTTGAGAAGGACCTGTACATTTAATATATTAATTGTTATATTTAGTTCTCTTTCAGTGTCAGTTTCTGTTGTGTTTTTTTTTATATATATATATATATTTATTGTCTGCCAGGTGAAAATCGTGAGTCATCTTCTTAGATTGCTTATAAATGTTTTTAATATTAATTATACTTAGCAAACCCCACATTTGATGCTCTGTTGGCTCTATCTAAGTAGTGGGACATCAGGAAGCAAAATGACTTTGTTTACATACTGATGAACCAGATAAACAAGAAATGTTCTCAATGAATACATGTGTATGGCTCTCTTAGAGGCTTAACCCATGGCAAATATGTTCCTTTGATCCTCATTTTACATGTGACGCCAGCACTAGCAAGTTAGCATCACGCGCATACGACTCTCTTGGTTAGTGGGCAACCCAGTGCTACCTTTGGTAATATTATCGTAATGGCTTTGTAATGCTAATGAAAGGTGCTGCAGACCGACTGTGATTGCAATTGCGCGTGCAATCCTGAAGAGCTCCGGACAGTTTGATCATCTTTTCCTCTTGATTTAACACTTTGCACATGAAGGAGAGCATTGGCTCTATTTCAGGGACAATCACCCCCTTCTGTGAAGGTCATAAGGAAGTCAAACCCTTCAGCCTTCTGTTGCAGTAGTCACCATGGCAACGTACCCCGCCCGCCGCCGACGAAGACAAAAGCCACCGTATAGGGGGACGAGAAAGAGGGGCATGGAAAAGGAACTGATGCATATTCAGCAGACACACACACATATGTTCTGAGCAAACTGCTCATCCCCTCGTGTGTTTGAGTTTGTCATTTATTTTTTTGCCCTTTAGGGCCAAAGGTTGCAATAGCTCTGAATTAGCTGAAATGGATCAGGTTTTAGTGTGCAGGCGTGCAACCCGGCATGCTAATATCAAAGCAGCTGTAGTTCTGTATTACTTAAGGTGCAGAAAAACACCTCAAACCTTAAATTTAACATCACTTGACTCACTTCATACGCAATTCTCGTGACTCATACGCAGGATGGAAGTTTCCTTGGTGGGTGTTCAGCTTTTATGCGTTATACAGACCAGTCAGTTCGTACGACTTTCACGTGCCAGGAACGTGGACTCATTTGGAGGTAGAAAGTGTTGCCTTGAGGGCTGCTCAGAGAAAGGGCAAGGCTGTTGATCTCTCTGGTCTCCATGGAGATGGACGTCTTGCTCTCTCAATCCTTTCCTCATTAAATCCTGGCAAGGCACAAAGCCATGGCAGATCATGCGATCCCATATCTCGCCCTTTCTCTGGAGAAAGACCAATGCTTACATTGCTAAACATTTACATACCCATGTAAATGTTTACTTGAACGGAATAGTTCAACCCATAATGTAAGTGCTGTCATTTACTCGTGTTTACCCTCGTGTTGCTTTTAACCCAGATTGCTGTTTCTCTGTAGAATACAAAATGCACATTTTTGAAGAATCTTCCTGCAGCTCCTTTCCACACAAACAGTTCATGTGACCACAAACATACTCAGCAAAAAATCTCATTTTGTGTTTCAATCAAGAAAAAAAAAAAAAAATGGACATGGTTTTCAAAGATGGGTTAATAAACAAATTAATTACTTTCAGTATTAACTAATCTGTTAGTTACCGAAACGACGATTCAACTAGCCTACTTTGTTTTATCTTGTGTTTCTAAGGGGAGCTTTTACGTAAGGCAGAATTGAATAGATTAAAAAAAAAAAAAATGCAATTGTTAAAGGATTAGTTCACCTCTGAATGAAAATTTCCTGATAATTTATTCACCCCTATGTCATCCAAGATGTTCATGTCTTTCTTCAGTCGAAAAGAAATTAAGGTTTTTGAGGAAAACATTCCAGGATTCTTCTCCATATAGTGGACTTCAGTGGGGTTCACTGGGTGGAAGGTTCAAATTTCAGTTTCAGTGCAGCTTCAAAGGGCTCTACATAATCCCAGACGAGGAGTAAGGGTCTTATCTAGCGAAATGATCGGTCATTTTCTAAAAAAAATAAAAATTATACACTTTTTAACCACAAATGCTCATCTTGCACTAGCTCTGCGATGCACCACGCATTACGTGAACTGTCCAATATTGTTGTCTTACCATTTTTTTNTTTTTTTTTTTTTGGTAAAGGGCATTTGGCTTAATCTTTGCACATTCGCTTTGTAGACACTGGATTGGTACTTCTGCCTTCGTCACGCATGACCTTTGTAACGTGATTACATCATGCGTGTGGATCGCAGAGCTAGTTCAACACAAGCATTTGTGGTTAAAAAGTATATAAATTTTGATTTGTTTTTAGAAAATGACCAATTGTTTCGCAAGATAAGACCATTATTCCTCGTCTGGGATCACGTAGAGCCCTTGGAAGCTGCACTGAAACTGAAATTTGGACCTTTCATGGAGAAGAATCCTGGAATGTTTTCCTCAAAAACCTTAATTTCTTTTCGACTGAAGAAAGAAAAACAGGAACATCTTGGATGACATGGGGGTGAGTAAATTGTCAGGAAATTTTAATTCAGAAGTGAACAAATCCTTTAAAAACCAACATAATTGCAAAAGATGTTTGTCAGACTCAGAATGTTTATGGTTGCAGCAGCGATGCTTTAAAGGTGGTGAAACAAAAGTTGTGACGACTTGACTTTTTGAGTAAAATGAGTGAAAACTGAATGAGGACAAAAGACCAGGTGCAACTTTAGCGTACCTGCTGTTCTGTCAAGTTATCAAACTGACATAATCAGAGAATGAACAGCATTCCAAATTTTCAGATTTTGACTAAATAGTTTTGATTTCATGCTGACTTGAAAGGATGAATTTAAAGATGCATCTTTTCCAAAAGGATTTTACCACACAAACCGTGTAACAGCTAAAGCATAGTGTGCTATTAGCATGCTAGCTACATCAGTGCTGCTAAGAATGTAAAAAAAAAAAATCAGAATTCTTAGTTATTGACTACTCAGCTGAGCTAGACTTGTCAGCTAAACAACCACTGTGACCCATTGTCTAATTTGGAATGCCATGAGGCTAAGTAAACAATAACAATTTTCATTTTTAGGTGAACTGTCCCTTTAAGACATTGAAGCGAGGCTTGTTTTTAGAAACCTCCTTCTCTTTTCCAAGAAGGAGAGGCTTTCATTTGCTCATCCTGCACCATTCATTTGAATATCACAGGCCCGTTGGGATTCAAACCTAATTTCTTCCCTTCCTCACTGTCTATCTTCCCTCAGCCCCAGGGCTTCTTATTTAATATACAATCAGCATGATTTCCTGACAAGCATCTAGCGCATTGCAAGAGCACAGAGGCTTACGCAGCTCTTTGAGTTCCCACAGGCTTAATTAGTGCTGTTTGTTGGCAGCTTTCAGTTTTCAACCACTGTCCTCCTCTAGGACTAATGATGGTGTCATGTTGGTTGTTGCACCAATGTAAAATCTATCAGTGCCCATCCCTGTTTCACACAGGTACTTAGAGATGAGTGATGTTGGCAGCTGGATAATTAATATGGGGTCTACTGTTTGTGTGCTTGTTGTCCTCCATGCAGCTCTGCTGGGGTTGTGTAGTATTTTCACACTTCCAAGTGTGATCCAAACAAGTGTGATATCATATACAGTACATGGAGAGGGGCATTCTCAGGATGTTGTCCTGACTTGTTCTCTTCTCAAGGGATGATTCGATGTCCAATTAATTATGAAAGTTGTAAAGATTTAAAGGGAGTACAAGGTCACATTGTTCAGTATGTGCAAATAAGCAAGTACTCTGAAGAAAATTTAATGCAACAATTTAAATTCTGCCATTATGTATGTTGTTCCAAATCTATATCATTTTCTTTTTTCTGTGGAACACAAAAGGAGATGTTTTGAAGAATGTTCACGCTGTTCTTTTCAATACAACTAGTGAAGTGAATGGGTATTGATAATGTCAGGCCCCATATACAAAATCAAGTGATATACAGACCGAAATTCATGTTGTCATTCACTGAAAACATTTCCACTTCTTTCGCACTTTTGCATATTCAAACTCGACGCAATGCAAACACATCAAAACCAATAATGTTAGCCTTAATTTGCATGCAACTTGGTGTGAAGCGTCCAACCCGATCTCACGGAAAATGTAACTATTTTATGAGGTGGTGATTTGGTATAAATTCATATGATGTGAATCGTACGACAACATACGATTTTTACAATAAAGCTCATGAAGGTCCACTTCTAACCCCACCACTAAACAACCGTCGATGGGGACACATCCTGATTTTGCAGATAGAACATAATTTGTTGACCCTGGAACAACGTTCCTATATGAAAATTTTGTCCTAACCATATCTCTACCCCTAATCCTATAAGTTATCTTTAAAATCAGAGGGAAATGATAGATGAATAACACTGAAGTACAAGCACCAAACCCTGATTTTAAGCCTAAACTTGACATAAACTGTAAAGTTGTCCCTTAAATCTGATTGTTTGATTTGAATGTTGTTCAAAATGTTGAACTCGGCAAAATCAGGTTTTGCGTCGATGGTGGTATTTACAATCAATATTTCATTTTTTAAAATATCATGTTTATCATCAATACTAGTATTTTGCGACACCCTCTACTCATGCATATAAAAAATATGCTAATGTAAATGAAATGAGTTTAATTTGTATGGAAACTAGTCTGGGATATTCTGCTGAATTTCTTAACGTTTTCTTCATTAAAACAATTACATCAGTACAATATGTATGCCTCTGATTTGATTTAGAAGTCTCCAGCAGAAGGGGTCATAATTAGCATGCTAAAAATGCCAACTGGATGCTAATTTATTTTATGTATAAGTCCACAGTGTCGTAAGACAGACGCTTATGTGAGCAGAATGTCTCCTTTGGATCTGGAAGGACGATGCCAGACGTACATCAAGCCCCATAAAACTCTATGGCACTACCCTGCCTTTGTCTGGCCATTTGTCCAACACTTCTGTCCCCCTTTGTAGACACGTGTATGTATGTATGTTTGTGTGTGAATGTGTTTATTTACACACACCTCAATTAGGACATATATACTCCATCTACCACCCTGGAGAGACCTTGAAGACCTGGAGGACAGTGGAGGGGGACACCTAAATATTAAATGTCCATGTGATATGTAACTCATGCATCATTTGTACTGAAGACGTGAATGATACCTCAAAATCATGCGGCTTATTGAAGAAAGGAGTGCTACTATTTTCCAAGCCATCCAATGTAAGGTTTTACTTCTGTCAAGACAATCTAACAGTGAGTTTTATAGAAATGAGTCACCCTTACTTTTCCTTCCGAAAATGAAAAAATCTAATTCAAATGATTTGTTTGCAGTTGTTTGGGGGTTGTGGTTGGCAAGGGGGTCACCCATCATGATTCAGAGACCCCTACATGAATAGAGTTGGGGGGAGGATATGGACGCCTGCATGTCTAATAGTCTGAAACAGGCACATTGTATCCAGCTCGTGCCTCGGGATCTTTAGGTGCAGCAGATGTGAGTTATGCATGGCCATTTGAAGATAATTAATCTCTGTCTCCTCTGCTCTCTGCCCCCCAGATCATCAGTACAGCCCGTCTCTGTGTCTTTGCACACGTGTCCCACAGGGAGGATGTGCAGGGGGGCAACCTCAGTTTAATTCTGTGCAGATCTGAATGTCATCAAGTCTTTATGGCTTCAGCTGGAAGGGTGGAGGGAGAATGAATCGCCTTGTCATTTTTTTTGCTCCTAAAACTGCGAAAGCAGGGATGTAACCATCGTAGATATTGAGGGGGACATGTGCCATCCAATATTCAGATTAGTGGGTGATCAATATGGGATCTTTGAATTTAAATTTTATCATTGTCCAGCTTTTCAGTGATTTTAGGAATGCATGATATTAAAAATCAGACTGATACATGACTGATAAAAAATCAAGCACTAAATTTAATAGTTTTATATGCTATACAAGTAAATTTAGGCATCACAACATTATAATGTACAGCATGAAAATGAATATTCTTTTTGACATTAGGTAAAGATTACATTTAGCAATGTTATTAAATTATTAAATTACTGTTTTTGAGGATTAAGTGATCTTTAGATTATGGAAAAGGTAACCTAAATGTAAAAATAATGATATAAAAATAGTGACTGATGCGATAAAATTTTAAAAATATTTAAAGGGTTAGTTCACCCAAAAAATGAACATTCTGTAATTAATTACTCACCCCCATGTTGTTCCACACCCGTAAGACCGTCGTTCATCTTCAGAACACAAATTAAGATATTTTTCATAAAATCCGATGGCTCAGTGAGGCCTGCATTGACAGCAAGATAATTAACACTTTCAATGCCCAGAAAGCTACTAAAGACGTATTTAAAACAGTTCATGTGACTACAGTGGTTCAACCGTAATGTTATGAAGCGACAAGAATACTTTTTGTGCATCAAAAAAACAAATAACGACTTTATTCTACAATATCTAGTGATTCATGAAAACACTGCTTCATGAAGCTTCGAAGCTTTACGAATCTTTTGTTTCAAATCAGTGGTTCGGAGCGTGTATCAAACTGCCAAAGTCACATGATTTCAGTAAACGAGGCTTCGTTACATCATAAGTGTTTTGAAATTTTAATGATTCACCACTGGGGGGCATGATTTTTGGCAGTTTGATACACGCTCCGAACCACTGATTTGAAACAAAAGATTCGTTAAGCTTCGAAGCTTCCTGAAGCAGTGTTTTGAAATCGCCCATCACTAGATATTGTTGAATAAAGTCGTTATTTGTTTTTTTGGCGCACAAAAAGTATTCTTGTCACTTCATAACATTAAGGTTGAACCTCTGTAGTCACATGAACTGTTTTAAATACGTCTTTAATAGCTTTCGGGGCATTGAAAGTGTTTTGCTGGCAATGCAGGCCTCACTGAGCCATCGGATTTTATGAAAAATATCTTAATTTGTTTTCTGAAGATGAACGAAGGTCTTACGGGTGTGGAATGAAATGAGGGTGAGTAATTAATGACAGAATTTTCATTTTTGGGTGAACTAACCATTTAATATCACTTGATATACAAGTTTGGGGTCACAAATCTTTTTTTTTTTTTAAAGAAATGAATACCTGTATTTATCAAGGATGCATTAAATTGATCAAAGGTGACCAAAAAGACATTTATAATGTTTCAAAAGATTTCTATTTTAAATAAATGTAATTGTTTTGAACTGAAAATGCAAAAATGCATCATATTTCCACAGAAATATTAAGCAGCTTTTTTTTTAAACATCGGTAAGAAATGTTTCTTGACCACCAAATCAGAATGATTTCAGAAGGATCATAGTAATGATGCTGAAAATTCAGCTTTGCCATCACAGGAATAAATTACATTTGAAATATAATTTAAATTGTACAATATTTGACAATATTTACTGTTTTTACTGTACTTTTGCTCAAATAAATGCAGAATAAGAGACTTCTTTCAAAAAAACATAAAACCCCAAACTTTTGAATGGTAGTGCATCGCGCATTTTGCTTCAGGATCCAGACATTAGACATCAATCTAACAGGGATTGGATTGATGTCTAATGTCTGGATCCAGAAGCAAAACCAGTTCAGAACAATTGTGTTAATATCTTTCATTTTTATGGTAAGGCTTACAGTATGCATACAGCATTTCATGGAATGACGCAGAAGATTTCAGACTTTTTTGAACTAAAAACAGGGATTCCTGTTACTATGCCCACATGCACGATTCAAACCCACATCTCTTAAACTCAAGGACTAGTGGTCACAGTTGCCTACACTGTTGTAGGTGTTCAGTAAGATGTCCTAATTTAATTCCTACTCAACAACAGACCCATATTATGACTACATTGCGCTTCTACAAGTTGTAGTGATATTTCCAAACAATTTTGAACCAGTGGACTGATTAAAATAAGTACAATGTTGCTCTAATGTTACTGTTTTAATTCTATTCATCTATTGTGAAAGGCCTATATTGAAGGGATGAACATTCTTCGAAACAGTGGTACCCTCCCTATAGGTTTAATTCTTTCTATCTCCCTATGATTATGTGATTTAATCCTCAATGCCAATTTTCTATGAAATTCCCCATGTTCAAGTTTTCCCTTCCAAGTTGCTAATTGCTTTGTAAGATGAGTATAGCCATGGCTCTGCTGATAAGTATTGATTCAGTTCTCAGACACGATTTCACCATCAATCTTTCTTATTCTGGGCAGGATGTTCTCCAGTGGGCTGATATACTCACATCTCCAGCGGTGCGCTCTTGGTCGTGTTTCCGTTGTTTGCCAAATGTATCATGACGCATGGGATTCCTCCCCCAGCTGCACAGTCTTGTTTGTGTGGAGAATATACAATGAATGCACTTAGGACTTCCTTTACTATAAGTTCAGAAGAGGATATAAAGAAAAGATAAACATACCAAACTTTGAATGCTAATATGAAATGCTCATATGAAAGGTCAGATGGAAAGCTCATTAAACCCAGATTCTAGTGTATGAAGGTTGCTTCCAAATGTGCATATCAATCACATGTAAGATTAAGATTAGTGCCTTCTTAAAAAATATCATGCCAAAGTGTTCAGATAGTGTACCATTTCCAGTTGATTTTTGAAGTGTGCATGATTTTTGGTCCAATTTTGCCCTCAACCCGTTGCGCTTTGGAAGAGGAGTTTGTGACGCTTGTCTTTCAACATAGAGCACTGAAGTGATAATGTATTTTTGTAGGCTAATCTGGAAGTTAGCATCACACTAGTTGCCTCAACAAAAACCCAATAGGATTTTTCCATTGGTTTTTGGATTATTACAGAAAATAAGATGTGTCCAGCAAAAGTTTGATTCTTACACATCATGATAATCTTCAGAAATGAACTCAACTTTACAATCGCCACAATTAAAAAGTTATGAATGAACAATACCACAATCGCATAACTTCAATATCACCATAAGCTTCAGACAACTCTTTCAGTCTTTATTTAAAAACATTTACCTGAAAGCCCACATGAAAAAATATTATAGTAATTCATAGTATATACTATAGTGGTTTTGAACTATACTATAGTAAAGTACTTGAATTAATTTGTTGTGTTAATTCTATAGTTGATGTGGTAATATATAATATAAACAAATTACTTTACCCAATACTGTACTAAGTTTTCTACAACTATAGGGTAATTATACTACAATATACAGTTTAATGTGGTAAAAACTAAAGTATAGGTATTTATTACAGTTTATTAGTTCCCTATAGTTAATACTACAGTATGATGTAGCACACATTAACAGAGTGTTGTAAATACTATAATATATACAGTATACTACAATTTACTATAGTATGTTTCAAAAACACTATAGTATTTACTATAAATTACTATAGTATTTTTTCATGTGGGAGCCTGAGTTAGTATAGTTTGAAAATGCATGATTATAAACACAGTGATGCTGTGAAAGTGGACTAGTGAGTAGATTAATTTATCTGTTTGGCGTGATGTTAAATGACTGAGTATTTATTAACTTGTTAGCAACCTCTTTTTTTCAAGACAAGAAAAAAAATCATGAGAGGGTGTTACTGATGTAGTTTGTCGTAGAATAAAATGTGAAATGCGTAATCTTTTACTAAATGTAATAACTTTCTCCACTTGAAACAAACCTAACCAAAGCCAAGATGTAAACAAAGCTACACAAGCTAATAGCTAATGCTAACCAATAATCAAACTCCTGATTGATAAAATCAAGCTCTGAAACAGTTTTTTTCTCTCTTTGAATATCCTGTTTTACTCTGATACATTTTACAACAGTCTGGACAGTTTGCAAATGCTGTTTCATTTTGACTTAAGGCAGTGGTTCTAAAACTCCTGTCCTGGGACCTGCACATTTTTTATGTAGCTAATCTGACACACTCAGTGCAGTTCATATAGCTCTTTCCTAATAAACTGATGATCTGAATCAGGTATGTTAAATAAGGAAGACATACATAATGTGAAGAGTGGTTGGTCCACAAGTTGAGAACCACTGACTTATTATAATAATGAATTTTATGTAAATGAATTAAGCTTAATATTAAATGTATGAAACAAAGGGGTCAATGGTGTCAAGACATAATTTCATGACATTGTAGAATGTCACAATACTGGCATACTGTACTCAAAAATATGCTAATTTACATGCTTTTGGTGTGCACGACAAGCATGTGAACTTTAATGCAGTCTAATGCTAGAGTTAGGTGGGGCTGTTTATAGTTGCTTTATTCGTCATTCTGCAGTCAGCGATTGCTGCAAGATTTAAGCCTCTAAGAATAAAACTAATTAACTCCAGCAATGAGGATGATGCTCTTACTTGCATCCTCTAGCCAGCAGGAGGTCAATGAAACTGTACTCGCCGTTATATAATGTTATATAACCTTTAGCTTCTAACTACACTAGTGACTGAAATAGGATTTCTTCACGAAGACCTTATAATTTTGAGCTCTCTGATTTAACTGCAGTAATCCAATTAATCCCCATTAAGCTTCTTCCATGTGTCCACATCCCACTCCATTTGCGTTTAAAGTCATTTAATGCACATGAAAAAGACAAAAAAATTATGCATACGCCAGATTCAATTAATGTGCGTTCAAAAAAAAAAAAAAAAATCAATAAAGATAAGACACAGACAAACAGCATTACGGGAAGCAGAAAAACAGATTATTAGGTGTGGACCTTTATTCATTCTGATGTGATTTTAAATGCAGTCGATAGATGCCAGACATAAAAAACTTACAGCACTGCACTGCTGAGGCCAGGTAAAGCCATAAAGAAAAGCAATACATCATTTTTTTCTATAAAAGAGAGTCTGTGCTGCTAGACAGAATTTCAGATGCCTGGGAGACTGAATAACTGTATGTTATTGAGTGAGACAGACTGAAATAACACCTGCTGGATGCAGTGAAGCATTCTGTGCAGTCTGGACTGATATGCCCAATAACAAAGTTCCTGTCTGTACCTTGAAGCATTAGCATATGTAAACTGTGCATTTACTGTCCTTGTAAAAAAGAAGCGTGCTTAATTGTATTTAATGTGCACTTGTAGTGTATTTTTAAAAGTATTCTATAAAACAGTACTTGCAGATAATATAACATTGATGAAATGCGCTTCGTTTTCTTTAGGGTGAGGTTGTGCCAGGAGGAAATCAAAATGTCTGAAGATCAACATATAGGCACATGGTGGGGGAATGAATCTGCTTACTGACAGAAAAAACAAACAAAAAAAGGATTTTATAAAATAAAATGTAATATGCAGCATTATTTAGGCAGGCAAATAGCACTGAATTGTGTGAATAAGATGCATGATAATCAGACTATAACGAGCCTACTTTGCATAGAAACAAGATCTGTTCTGAGAACATTGACTTTAAAATTTTGCTTTTGCTTTTGCATTTTGAGCTTGGTTAAACTGGATTGCGGATGCTTTTTGAATAAGACACAGCTAGTTACAAATACCGCAAGCTAAAGTGGCACAACCCTTTAGTGAATTCACCCCTTTGTGTTTGGGGTGTGTGTTTACAGAATCTTTCAGCATTCAGGCTGTTTCCAGGCTGCATCAGATTCATTAATGTGTTACAGGAAGGAGGAATAAGCTTCTCATGTCGCAGCCAGTCATGTGCTTTAGTGTAAAAATTGTCCACATGCATATGCAATGAAGTTGTTCTGCATACATCTTATTCATCCCTCTGTAATAATATTTGTCCCTCCTCTGTTTGTCCCGGGAGCCTGTTAATGCTTTTTTTCACATGTGCAGTGAAGCTGGCCAAATTTAGATTGGTTGAAAGCGCAGACTGTACTCTAAATCCTCAGTCAGCGAATTGTCCTCTTATGAACAGAAGGGCTGAAATGAGAGAGAGAGAATATTGTGAAATCAACCGACCTCCTCTCTGCCTTTCTTCTTACTGCAACACTACCAGACCGCCAGTCCCTCGACAATATGATCTACAGAGCTGCGGCAACATTTGTACTCTATTTTCTATGCTCTCAGGTTTGTGTAGTGTATATATATATTTATATATATACATACATATATACATATCTATATATCTATATATATACCCATATCTATATATCTATACATATACCCATAAGTTAGTAGTTGAGTGCCCTCTGACATGCAGTGTAAAAGTTTTATGCTCTGGCATACACTGTGAAACTAAGAGAAGTGTAGTTTCATTGCATGAGTCATCAGATCTGTGTTCACCTGACATGAGGCTTTCAAAACAGAGCTTCAGTCTAGAATAACTCCTCACCATGTACACCTATTACAACATGACTCAGCCTGCTACTGGCGGCTCCTAATGCTGCTGTACCAGTGGCATGTGGTGGTCTTCTGAAATGAGGAGGCAAAATACCCACTGTTTATTTATTTATTAATTTATAATAATCTAGTATATTTATATAAACATGAATAAATACATTTTAATTTATAAAATGAATAAGTAACACTTACTTTAGGGCTGCACAATATTGGAAAAAACTGACATTGCGATATATATATATATATTTCTTTTTTTTTTTGCAATATATATTGCGATATGAAAGAAAATTCATGACTTGAATAGCTCTATTTGGACAGAATTAATCATTCTAGAATCATTTGGGTGATTTTGTAGTTGAGAGAATACACATAGAAAATAATGAACAAATTACAAGCATAGATAAATATAATAGAACAAAGATACAAATGAAATAAATAGTGCTTTATATTTTCCAGGTCTAACAGTATTCATGTAGGCCTACAGAAATTGAATAATCGAATGTAAAATAACACTGCATGGTATCACTGTATAAATTAAACAATTAATCTGTGTTAAAACTACAAAAGTGATTTTTCTCTTCGTCTTTTGTGTTTGATTAACATTCATGACACAAAAAGCAGCAGGGGCTGCTGTCACTTTAAGACCGTATGCGCGGCGCGGATCCAAAATACTGTAACACATCCGTTTTTCTTTCTCACTTGTTTCGTTCACCTAAGCCATGCACAATCAGTTGTGTTTATGAGGATAGGCGATCTTTTATGTGCATTTTTTTCATGCATGTGTGAATTTAGGCACAAATAGATGGGCAAGATGCATTCAGTGTTCACGTTCACGGCTCTCTCTGTGTGTGCACGCCCACATAAAACAGCCGCACATTCAAAATTTAGTTCTCTTTGTGTGCTCAAATGGTTTAAAATCTCTTGAATGTTTAAACTGACGAGACCTAAAACACGTTCAAATAATAAACTTTCATTGTATGAAGGTCAAACTTTGCAATTGATCAGAGATTCACCTGCGTTTTGAACCGTGGTACCTGGTCCATACCGATTAACGATCCCTATACTAGACATCGCACATCCTGTAATGTGACTATCGCGGATGTGCACATTGCGATTTCGATGCTAAAATGATATATCGTGCAGCCCTAATTTATTTGTTGTACAGTCACATATCAACAAGTTACCATTACTGAAACATTTTTGTAATTTTTTATTAGCATACATTTTTATTAATTTAATTCTTTTAAAAATATGTATTTTACATAGTAAAATAAACAAATTTCAG
>RJVU01057109.1:5892079-5902270 GCA_003731715.1 Anabarilius grahami
TGTCTCCCGCCGGAGGCCGAACATGCAGTGTTACTGTATGTGTTTCTTGTAATGTTATCCTTTATTCATTCATTATGTGTTATGAGTTTATTCTGTGCCGATCACTGTGTGGGGATGCATATGACGCCATGATTATGTGGTTGTGTAACTTTAATGTATAGCTATACGTTTACAGTCAAGTTTATATACATGGCATGAATGAAATTGGAGTACATTACCAGCACATAATTCAAAACTGTTTTGTGTGAGTGTGAGACTGTATGAATTTGTGAACATAATTTGTATTCATCAGTGTTGAAATTGATTCAAGTAAAAACGGTGAAGAGGAATCGCGTGTGTAAGTTTATTCATTTAATATAATCATTTTACAGTAATATTACAATGTTGAACTCCATCACATCGCCAGGATGATAATCCTCCGGTCTATAATGAACGTGTTTTCGAAGCAGATGCAGAAGTGAAGTCCGTCTCTTCACTTGCACAAACACACCGGCACGGAAGATAACACCGTCCTTTTTCTGGTTAGTAAACCTCTGGACTCGATGTCCTGACAGGCTGGAGTTTGTGCAGCCTCCACAAACACAATAATTTACCATTTCGATGATAAATAGAATACAAAAACTACCGAAAACACACTGATTCACGACCGCTGTTACTGAATATCAACCTACTCTGCACTGAATCAACACAGCTCGACGATCGACTCCCTTTAGTGACGTAAAATGACGCGACGCTGAAAAAAAAGCGGTTTTTATAGAGACCGTCACTTTATCTACTAAATTCATGCCCTTATGCCCTGCAAAACATTTTTAAACCCTGCAGTACCTTTTTATATGGTATTTTTGTACAAGGTTATATATTCATCTCGAAAAAAATGTTTAACCTGCAATATGCACTTTAACAATTTTCAATACTACAGTTGTCACAAACTCCACAGTTGTCACGAACTCCCAGCCGAGTCACCTTAGCACACTACATTTCCCAGCATTCCTCCTGTTCCTCTCCTGCACTCACTCAGCCATCACCTGCACCTCATCAGCACACTCATCACCTCTGGCATTTAAGCGCACACCTCAGAGGCTGCATCCAAAACCTTACAAATGCTGCCTTCGGAGGATGCATTCCAAGGTAGGAAGGCATCAAGGCAGGTCTAAATCAGATGTTAGTTTCACTTCCTGTCTGTGATACCTTCATCTGATTGATTTTTGAAGGCAAAGATGTATTGATACCTATGTGTTCCATTCGGTGACAGTTGACCTGAAAAAAGAAAGAAGGTGTCTGAAAATTGCAGTTTCTGGTCAGTTTGTGTGTAAATGTATGTTTTTGACCCATGTTTTCCACTGCTAAATTCATTTCTAACGAGAAATTACTATAGAAATTAAATATTTGTGTAGTTTTCACCAAAGCTCACTCTATTTTGTTGTAAATCATTAAACTGTTAAGCTGCCTGTTTCGTGAGGTACCTTTGTGCGCAAACACTGCCTGCAGAGTCATTGCCTATATAGCAGCGATGCAGTTCATTTTCTGGTCTATGACTTGGACTATGGATTACTTAGCTGTATTCCAACTGCAAATATTACCTGCTGCTATTCTAAATTCCTGTCTCCCTGCCCCGCACCTGTTCCTATTCTCCAGCGTTCCCTCATGTAAGACAAAAACTTTGATCACTATTCAGCCTGCTAAATGGCAACATAAGGTGTGTGTGGATTTACTCACCTGTTGAAGTCACAATCTTAATCTTCACTTGCAAAACCTAAGAACTGAAGTTTAATACCTGACTTCATCCTCGCCGTGTTGTCGTTACTCACCTGTGTTTGGAATTTGCTCTAATAAAGCTCTGTGTTATCACTGATTCATCTCCATCGAGTCTGCTGTATCCTGACAATATGTTTATTATTTTTATTTTATGAAATAATATTTATTTGTTTATTTGGTAACTTTATTTTAAGGTGACGTAGTTACACGTTACTACATGTACTAATAGTAATAACAGTAAATTATGCATAATTACAAGTAACTAACCCTAATCGTAACCCTAAATAGTTAATTAATATTACTCAGTACTTTCTCAAATAAGTATTATGTAACTGTCACCTTAAAATGGTGTAATCGTTTATTTTATACACAGTTTTCCAAAACTACAATATTTTAGTATTTTTAGTATCATATTTTAATTAATTTGACACATTTTGTGTACTATATTTGTGAACTGTTTGTAACCCTCATCTTCTATTTTTGACCAAGAATCCATTTCAACAAATTATTTGCCTCACACTTAATGCCAAGTTGTTGTTCATAGGTGGGTAAACCTAAAATGTAGGCTATACCGCAACAATAAACAAGCATGGAAAAGTCTCTACAATTGTTGAATCTAGCAAATCAGATTGGAAATAGCTCTTTTCTTTTTTGTGTGTGCAACATGCCTGACATGGTCAGTGTTGCAGTTTCAACATCCCCTTCTGATCTCTCGTTGTTAAACCAGATAGATCGCTTGTGTTAAGGGATAAGCTCATAAGATACCTTCATGCTGCAGGAGCAAAGGAAAAATCCAAATCCCATGAAGATTTAGAGAGCTTTGCATTTCATCATTGCCATGTGTGAAATCCCATTGCTATGTGATGGTGACGGGTTGCTAACAATCTGACAGCATATGTGTTATACAGAATGAAAAATGCATTGATCATTATTGATTCTCCTATTGCTGTTGAGTGTTTCTCCAAGGTTGTAGAGGTCAGACACATTTTTAAGCCTTTTCCTCCCATTCGGACCTGGAGTTTTTTTAGAAATACATTTTTGAATGCCCATGTTGTATTATAAACTGTACATTTCTCTACTATTAATTTAATTTTATCAGCAAGGTGTTTACCGGATGCAAGGACGCAAGAGATCTTTACAGATACTGTTCTCAGTTGAACATAAAATGTAGGCTGTAACCAAACCCTGAAAAAAAATGCCTTTTTATGAAGTATTAGACTACATAAGGTGGCATCAAGGCATGGATTGGAAGGGGTGATGTAGATCTAAAATAATTTGATCAATAGGGGAAAAAAATGTAAACACTTGAATCCGACTATTTCTTGGATTTAAAAATACCACACATGTGGTGCTGTGATGCGCATGTTTACATACTTTTCCTTCTTTCCAACGAAAGTGCGTTTATTTATATTCTGTGTCTTACAATCTGGTCAGTGGAGCAGTATTTACTAAATGTTTGTTAAAAAAACCTGCACATGCACACAAGTTTTGTTTGAAATAAATGAAATGCACATGTAAACAAATATGTGAATCAAATTGCAAAGTTTAGGGTTCATATAAGCAACTTTCAGAATTTGAAATCGGACTGAATTCATTCGGATTGACGAAAATTAGTGCATTCTATTTTTGTGTGTATCTCCTTTCTTTATTCTCTTAGACAGCAACATAGTGTGGCCCACATCTGGTACATGTGGATTACACACGGACCAGATGTGGGCCGGATCTGAGCCGACACTAAGTTGCTGTCAGGGATTAAGGGTAGGTTTACATGAAAACAATGCACTAAAAACAAAGTTTTTCTTTTACTTTTTTCACGTACATACAGCAATGTTGTCAAAATGATCCCCATTCATACAGATCTGCGAAAACAATTAAAAACACTGTAAAAATGCTGCCAGGTCAGTAGTTGGTGAGGTCACTACGCGCCTATAGACTGAACACATAATAGAATGCATGTCGTGACCATTTTCACAAATTCACATTTTTGTAATTTACACAGAGACAATAACTATTGTTTTAAAAAACTTGCACTTTGAAACACGTTTTCAAGTTTTTATTTTCAGGCCTCTAAAACACTTTTGTCGTGTAAATGAACGGCCAAAATGCATAAAAAGTTCAATTTTTAGTTGAAAACGGTGTCATGTAAATGGTCTCTCAATATATGCTATAAGCCACCTTCAATACAGTGTAGACTTAAAAGCTAATTTTATGAGCATCGTATCTAGCCACAAGACGCACACACACTATAACAGTTTCACTGTTAGCCTTCACTCGCTAAGCAGATCATCCAGGCTTATACGGGTCAAAATAACTGTTGTTAAAAAGGGACATACGCAGCGTAGTGTGACTGCCAGACAGCGATAAGAAGATGATGAACAGGATAGCTTTATTCATAAAGGTTCATAGTAGGGGTGTTGATGACAGACACTCAAGCTAAAGCTGTCGATCAACTGCAGATATGCTACAGCGCTAAGTGTGCATGGTCTGCTTTGTGTCAATGTTTGCATTTTGAAGCAAACAGTTGACTGATCTAATTATCCATTATCCTTCAACAACACTGAAATAAGCCTGTCTGTTGTGTCTAGTGTATTTTAACTTAAGCTGTTTACTATATGAGGAGCTTTATTTGCTGCCAGAGAGAGAATATCCTGATGAAGACGATGTCCCCTCTGGGAAGGGTAAGTGACGGATAAGCAGGTTGTGCAGAGCACGTAATAAGGTGGTGCATTGTGATTGGCTGTTCGCCCGATGAGTCACAGTTGTGTGCTGTAATGACGTAGCAAAGCTAAAGATTTAGGTCTGTAACCTCTCCAGATTGCAGAAAGAGTGAGAGGTGAGATTAATGCTGCTACATGAGCTGTTTGGTATGACTGGACTAAGCTGGTTATCTGTAACCAACAGCAACCTCTCATTGAAGCTATAGGCACAGAGTAGAATACTAGTGTACTGCTTACTGAACACTGTACAGTATGTACTGTATATATATATATATATATTTTTGTATAAAGTCAGCATGAAACAGAAGTTGCAATAGTCTTTTCTTTTTTATTGTGATGCATGAACAAGGGAAAAATGTAGGCCAGGACTTGATTTTGACCATCGGAGATTGACTGAATTGTTGTATCGTTGTGTTTGCTATTGCTGTGATCTCATGTGAGTGACAGTTTGTCACTTACCATTGCTGTTATGCTCATGTTTAATTCAGCAAACGGCATCTATTTATGATCAGTTATAATAGAATATTTACAATGTTACTTTTTGTCCATTTCTGTCCAGTAAATGTGTTCAGTTTGGGCAGTCAAATCAAATAATGAGTCAAGAAAGAGATCATGTTTGATGACTCATGGCTCACTCCTCTTATTGGGAATGGAAGGGTAAGTTGCATTATGGGAAATGGTATTCTGCAAGTCAACATATTAGAATGATTTCTTAAGGATCATGTGACTCTGAAGATTAAAGTAATGGCTGCTGAAAATTTAGCTTTAAGATCACAGGAATAAATTACATTTTAAAATATTTTTTAAAAAGAAAAGTTATTTTAAATTGTAATATATTACATAAATTTTTACTGTATTTTTGTACAAATAAGTGCAGTATTAAACTTTTGAATGCTAATATGATTTTGTAGGATTGGAAATACATTGAAGTGTACAATTTTAATGCACTGACGGCATTTTTAATGCTTTTACATACATACAGTACATGCAAGTTTAAAAAAACAATTCTATTCTAGTTGGAATTGAAATTGATGGAATTTTTGTGAGGGCAACATGACAAGCGAATAAATACTCAGACACAGTCCGTGACATTGTTCGCATCAGTGTCTGTTCAAACATACGAAAATGTATATGCAACAGAACATACGTACAAATACCTAGAAATTCTGAGTTCACGTTGGTGCACAGTACAAATACAAAGTTCTGTCAAGAAACTCTAGATGGCGCAGGCTGATTGGTCCTTAACTCAATCTGCTTGTAATCACATCATTCTCTATATGGCACAGCTGATTGGTTCCTGCTATATCAGTAGCCAATGAGCTCGCTGCTCAACCTTCAAACACTTGGTCAGCATTTGCTGTAGCAGCTGCAGCGCGTTTTCAGAAACCCTCCACCTTCCCCAGCTCCACCTGTATAAATCTGCTACCGGTAATTCATGTATGCTATATTGTACAGCAGCAGCATCTCTTACTTGCTCACAGCAGCGTGTTGTGTATGTATCGGCAGTAGCAAGTCCCAGACTTGCAGCAGCGTAGCAGATCTATTCCACCAAGACCAAACATATCAACACGGTCATATCCATTACCATGCCAAACACTCAGAGTTGTCATGACAGAAATACTGTTTACTTCAGACAGTAATGTAGCAATGTAATGTATACAGTAGTCTGACCATACCCATAGACTCCAGAAATGAGAATATTTGGACTTCAGGAGCTGCACCCAATTCTACTGAATGTAGGAAATTAAATAACTTCAAATCACATAATTGATAAATGTCAGTGATTCATTCCAAATGAGTCAGAGTCCATCAGTGTGTCATCCTTACACACATTTCCTCCAGTTGAGCACTCCGCAGCATCACGTAACTCCAGCCACTGAATGTTTAATTGACGGAAAGAGGTGAAGGGGGTGTACTTAATCATTTACAGGGGAAATAAAATGAGCTTTGGGTTGGTCACCTGTAGTGCTTCGGTGACAAATACACTCGTTTGTAGGTAAGACTGACATCTCTTCCTCTGTGTATGTAGAACCTCTAAAGGAAAGGAAACAGCATAGAAATTAGAAATAACCTATGGTTTCTATAAGCTATCATCAAAAAATTTCTGAAAAACCTGTCTACTACATGCCTTTTATAGTGTCTGATTGATAGTTTATACTTTTTAGCAAGCCTTTTAGTATAATTGTAAAAACATCCCCCTTCCGGTCATACGCATTCTTTTTTGCTGTGAAATTGTTAATGATTTTTATAAGGTAAAATTATTGTAATAACTTTTATATTGTTCGTAATATTTCAAGTTGGACACTTACTGGACTGAAACAACTCAGATTTACTTGATTACCCATACATCATTAAAAAAAAAAAAAATCATGTTAAAATGTAAACATATTATGGAGCCCCGCACATGACATGCAGGAAAAAAAATTATAAATTGTGCACACACTTTACAATTTCGTTCACTCTATACTATTTTGTTCCTTCGAGTAACCAATTCCTCGAGTCAAAGCCTGGCGAAAGCTATGTATTTTACTTTATAACTTGTTAAATATGGATATTTTTCTTACACAAACACATCGCTTCACTTCAGGAGGCCTTTATGAACCCCCCTGAGCTGTGTGGGGTACGTTCATGGTGGATGGATGCACTTTCTTGACATTGGTCACTGCCATTAGAAAGCTTGGATGCATCAGGATATTTATTAATATAACTCTGATTGTGTTCATCAGAAAGAAGAAAGTCATGGCTTGAGGGTAAGCAAACCTTGGGGTAATTTTCATTTCAAAGTGAACTAATCCTTTAAAAGCTGCAAAGCCTGACAACCTGGGCAGAGTTTCCCAAAAGCATCGTAAACCTAAGTTTATCGTAGCTCCATTGGTGGCAACTCTGCCCAGGTCATTGCCAATTGGTTGCTAGGGTGTTCTAGGTTGTTGCTAGGTGGTGTTTTCAAGGCGGTTGCTTACCGGCACACGCCAAAAGATCCCACCTCCAAGTCTCTATGATATTCTACTCTGTCTAGAGTATTGATTTACCCAGTGACATTGTGACGTCCATAGTCTCAACCTTCCCAGCACAGGTGTTGTGATGACAAAAGAGCACGTTCTGGGAACAAATGTACAAAACCACAACAGCAGAACACCTCCTATAATTATGGCTCCCAGGGGGAGGTGATTGAAGGGTAATGTGAGGAAGATCGGAGAAATGCAGATTTTGCCTGGCTGGAAGCCTGTTGTTCTGAAGTTTCCGGCAGAATGACCATCATTTATGTGCGTGTGAGTGTGTTTGTGTCAGACATCCTCTCAATTTGGACCTGTGTGATAGCAATATGACCTTCCGTGCACACTGTGGTTCACAAATGACGTTAGAGTCTCTGCTCTGCCATTTGTCTTGACGTAATATATTGTTTTTCTCTTATAGAACAAAATACAGTATGTCAAGATACAGTTGTTCTGTCTCAAGAGAAATAAGGGCTGTTTTACATTCTATATTCTTAATATGTTTATGCATTTAAAATTATGCAAATGTTGCAATTAAATACAGTTATTTATTTATGAATATTTGCACTTTAATAACGAAATTGCTTGCCTGTAGTTGGCCATTTATTAGTGTTGATTATAGAAAAACAGAATAATGATTTAGCATGCTTGAGCTATAAATATAGCCTTCACACACACAATCTAACTAGACACTAGAGTAATCATTTTGAATGGTGTTTCAATTAGTTAAGAGGTAATTTTGCATTGGCCACAGGGGGGTATTATATGAGCTCAATCTATCCCCAAATAACCCAGTCCTGGGTGATGTAATAATGTCTTTCATAGCTTTTCATTCAGATTCATAATTTCCTCCTGATTATGAATGGCTCCACAGGAAAGCATTACTATTATACTTATATTTTCATATGTGAGAGGAATCATTGCATATGTATGAGGCATTTGCATCCTATATAATCTTTCCTGTCTTTTTAGTCCATTTTGATGCTGGGGTGTCTTGAAAGGGTTTAGTGAATGCTTTAGGTGCATCTATGCATCTTCTAAACTGTGAAAGTGAGTTTAGGGAACTTCCAAGCCCTAAAAAGGAAAAAAGCACCATAAATTCTAAATAAAGAATGTAAAATGGTGTTAAAAAGCTGTTACTCACTAAAATCTTGAGAATCTTGCTTTACAGCCATGTTGGTCTCTATTCACTGTCGTTGTATGGAAAAGAGCAGCTTGGACATTCCAATATTGTAATAACTCCTTTGTTTTCCATGGAAGAAAAAACATCATACAGGGTTTAAAAGACATGAGGATGAGTAAATAATGACAATGTTAATGTGAGGTACAATTACTGTGTGTGTGTGTTGGTCGGTGGATTTAATTACAGAATTGTCCCCAGAACTGAATCTGACAAAACCTTCCTTTGGCGAATCTGGGATGTCTTCAATTTGCAAAACAAAAAATCAATTATAATGTTATCTGCCATTGTAAAACATTTTTTTGTTTTGTTTTGATGTAGAGATAGTTCAACCAAAAATGAAAATTCTATCATCATCTACTCACCCTCATGTTGTTCGAAACCCCATGTCGTTCCAAAAAAAGACAAAAGTTAATCTTCAAAACACAAATTAAGATATTATAAATGGGTTATACTTTAGTTTAGGGTCCAGTTCTCACTATTAACTAGTTGCTTATTAGCATGCATATTACTTTATTAGTACTTATAAACCACATATTAATGCCTTTTTGTGCATGACCATATTCTACATACCTTAATCCTACCTAAACCCAAACTTAAAGGGGTCATATAATGCCACTTTTACAAGATGTAAAATAAGTCTCTGATGTCCCCAGAGTGTGTATGTGAAGCTTAAGCTCAAAATATTTTTAGCTCAAAATAACTTTTTATAGCATGTTAAATTTGTCACTTTTTGAGGATGAGCAAAAATGCTCAGTTTGTGTGTGTCCCTTTAAATGCAAATGAGCTGCTGCTCTCAAGAAGAGGGCGGAGTTTCAAGAGCTAGTGTTAGCACATAGTACTGTTAGCAGCGCCGATTACCTCACACACGCTCACTGAAAATGTCAGAAACTGTTCAGCCTTTTATGTATAAATGATGGAGAGACTCAAGAGGTGATAACGTGGAATGCAACAGGATGTTTCTGAGTGGTTAGTTGCTTAATTTATGTAGCTGATGTGGATATCTTAAAGTCATTCATTGGCATATTCTGTCATGATAATCTATAAATCGCTCATGTGGTAACTGTTGTAAGATGCCTACAGAGCCAGAGAATATATGCTGCATGAAGATAGAACAGGTATAGTTTAGTTTAATTACAGTTATAACTTGTCATGTTGTCATCTTGCTTTTATGACATGTTATTGCATTTGTGTTACATACTGTATTGCAATAACATGGCCACACCCCCTCTGTTGCATGTTCTCGGGGGCAGGGTTTATATAAATTTTAGGGTTAGTGATGTCACTAACCCTAACAACCCTAACAACGAAGAAGCTCGTTGTAGTCCCTACCAGCCGTTTGTTGTAGTCCTAAAAAATTAAAAGAAAATATCTCCCTTTGCTTTGAACTTTGAGCGTCGTTACTTTGCAGATGTTGTTTATGCTCTAACAGCAACATTACACACTAACTAAAGTTAAAAAAGGGAAATCATAATCAACCACCCCTTTAACAACTACCTTACTAAATATTAATAAGCAGTTATTAGGAGTCTATTGAGGCAAAAAT
>RJVU01057109.1:5902316-5922858 GCA_003731715.1 Anabarilius grahami
ATTTACTTAAAACACTTACTTATACTTCAAATTTGCACACATAACTGCACATACAATTGTCTATATTATATATTGTTTTTTGCTTTTTTTGCACTTTGTCTATCTTGTAAATTCGTATATTATTATTTTATTCCTTTCATTATGTGTCTTGTCTTGTCGCTGTCACTCTGTTGCACTGTGGAGCTTCTGTCACAAAAATAAATTCCTAGTATGTGTAAACATACCTGGCAATAAAGCTCTTTCTGATTCTGATTCTGATTCTGAATTAATATTGAGAATTGGACCCTATCTGAAGTGTGACCCTCGATTCATATGAATTAATTTTACAATGCCTTTATGACCTTTTTGAGTCTTTACATTTTGGGCACATGCACTTTCAATGTAGGGAAAGAAACCTCTCAGGTTTCATTACAAATATATTATTTTTTGTTTCAAAATGTTATATGTTTGGAACAACATGAGGGTGAGTAAATGATGACAGAACTTTCATTTTTTGGATAAACTATCCCTTTAAAGTTAGTCTTAATATCTTAGTATTTACATGTCTGTTTGTACGCTGTTAAATGAGCTTCTTCAGTTGTTACCTTGAAGAGCTAGGCTATTTCTACTTGATTTAACCCATAATAATAGTTTTGTTGGTATGAATTTTATGTATTTAAGTTGATTCTGTGATGTTAATAATATTTTTCAACTTTAATAAAACCAGTTAATGTAGATGTTTCCATTTTGAAATTAATTTGAGTGTGTGGAACGTCTCAGCCATTCAGGCGCTAAAATGGAAGTTTATAAGTTCAGTACTGGAACAGAGAGAACAAGGAGAGAGAGAGAGGAGAAAAAGAGAAGAGTGAAATGCAGGTGGATGAATTGGGCTGTTCTGGACTCAGCAGCAATTTCTGGAATAACTCCAGGAGCAGGACTTGTACAATATCGACAGACAAACTCAAATACTTTATTCTCTGCCAGTGTAAGCAATGAGATCTGAGCATAAAATACACTTTTTCAGTTCACTGCAATCACATGCATAAACATTTGAGTGTAGCAAGAGACATATGATCTTGTGTTTACAACAATTTGGAGTGAGAACTTCATGAGTATGTAAATTCAATTCAGTGGAAGATCAGTACACGTGTGAGTATATGAGAGTTTGTGGGGCCATTTCATTTAGGTTACCCAAGAGATTGTGTTAGCATAGCAGGAGGAGACAGGCTTGAGAACTTTCAAATTAGAGGAGTTGAAGGTTCTGGTCTTGACTCCATTGCTGTTTTGTTGTGAATGTGTTTGTATGTGATGTTTGTGAATGTGATGAGAATGCATATGCACAGATAATATGACTGTCAGATTTGAGTGATGAGACTCAGGACTTGGATTGTGGTTAATGCAGTAATGAATGCACAGTCAGAAAATAACTATGCTGCAGTGGGATCGAGAAACATGATAGGATTATATAATTACCATATGAATTCCAACTTATTTGTGCATGTGTGTGCATCTGCCTGTGCTGGTTGTGCAGTGATGGATGTGTTTTGTGTAGCTTTGCGCAAGAGTTTCTTTAAGCTAGGGATCATTACAACAGCATCAATGATCCGTTCCTGGAAAATGTCACCATGAAGCACTTGCTCTTTCTGTAATTTGCTCCTGCACACAGTTACGTAACTCCCCACAGCCTGTCTCCTCCTGCTATGCTAACACAATCTCTTGGGTAACCTAAATGAAATGGCCCCACAAACTCTCATATACTCACACGTGTACTGATCTTCCACTGAATTGAATTTACATACTCATGAAGGTCAAGATCCATTCGGTGAGAGTAGTGGGATGCAGCTGTGATTATGTAAATCATGCTATGCGTCTTCATAATGCGTCACACGTTTCTATATTTAGTTCGAGGGCTTGTGACACAGCAAAAAACTGATGGTGGCTATTTTTAGGAGTAGTCTCAGAGTACAGGTTGTTTGTGTTCCCTAAGAAACTTTGACGCAGATGCGATGACGGCAGTAAATTAAAAGCTTCATTTTACCCCTACATCTGTCAGAATAACGAAAAGAGAGATTTAAGTGTGTATACGCATGGAAGTAATAAGTAGAAGAAGGAACCGGAAATCTTAAGTTATGAGTAATGCTGTCATGTTGGGGTAATGTGAGTTATGTAATCAGATTACTTTTTTCAAGTAACAAGTAAAGTAACACATTACTCTTTCAAATGAGTAATGCAAGCTACTTTGGTTTCCCATTTATTGACTGACACCTCTCCTGTCCCCATGTTGAGAGAAATCTGGTGAAAGATGTAGAGGCGTTGTGTGGGTTGTGTACACATTATGGTTATTGTAGTTCTAGACTAAATGTGAACATGCATTTACTCATCTCACTTGCACAAAATAGATTCAGTATTTCTCAAAATGAATAATGCAATATTGTAACACATTACTTTTAAAAGTAACTTTCCCAAACAGATGCCCCTTCAGAAACCACTGTGATGCCACTGCTTTCCTTACAATGTCAGAATGTGGGATTATCCTGCTTATATGACCTCAACGTAAAGGTTTTCCATTATCTGATTCTGGGAAGATGACATATAAAAAAGTAAAATGGCAGTGTTAAAGTTGGCTTTACATTTGATTCCTAATGGCAAGAATCATTTAATCTGTTTTATGCACTTGTCTCTGCAAAATGTTTTGTTTGTTAAAAGTAGAGTGCACCATATTTTGGAACCATCAGTTATCGGCTAATATTAGAAATTTCAGTATTGGAAGATATAAATATATACATAATACCATTCAAAACTTTGGGGTTACATTTATTTTTTTTAATGTTTTTGAACAAAATCTATTATGTTCACTAAAGCTACAGTAAAATAGAGTATTTTTAACTATATATAATATTTATGTGACAAGGTCACACAGAGCTGAGTCAGAATCGGTAGGCTCTCGAGACGTGCAGCGTTTATTGGAATAACAGTCAAGGCAGTAAACAGAGAAGGCAATAGGTAACAATTAGTTCAATTAATTCAATTCGATTACTATTCACATGCTTTCGATTTGATTTGATTACGATTTCGATTCAATATCGATTATTTTGGATGTAGTATTTCAGTTACAGTACATGGCAAATTTTCTAGAGGAAATAAATCTCTCAACTAATGCTGTAAACAGATGGGAGTCAGTTGGTCCTACTATAATAATATTGAAGGTTAAATTAACTTATTTATATACAAACACTTAAATTACACTCAATTATGTTTTTATTATAAATTTTAGTATTACATAATCATATTTCTACTCCAATTCGTTTTCATTAAATATTGAAGAACATTAAAAATTATAATGAATATGAAACGGTGCATAGCTATATTTATCAGAATGTTGCTTTCTAGGGTACAGTTTTCTAGCTGACTAATGAGTTTATGGTCACTGAATATGTTTTTCTGAGGTAAATGTGACGTTACGTGACATTGTTTACAAGCTGTTTTATTGACGTCTTTCCGAGGTTGAAGCACTGATTGAGCTATTACATGAGACATGATACGGATTTCAGTAAGTTGTACTGTATATTTTAACATACCTTCAGATGTTAAGTCATGTTTATTTCTCGCTGTAACTGGTATTAAAGCGGAGGAGAGGATGTTCACATGTGCTCCGTGCTGCCGCTTCACTTTAACTGAGGCGCTACAGCGATCTGTCACGTCACATTAAACAGCGCCAAAACGGTATTTATTTTTTGAATCTCATAATAAGATGGACGTCATTTGAAATCTGAGACTTTGCTTCATATCAAAAGTAACAAAGCACAAAGATTGTTGTGATTTATTGGATTGGAGGCGCTACATATTCTGCTCATTCATCAACTGAAAACAGACTAGACTAATCGATTCTTGGGATTTAAGAATCGATATCGGTCCGTAAAAATGAGAATTGATTAAAACCGAGAAATTGATATTTTTTACCCAGCCCTAGTAACTATGCAGTGGTCAAACAGGCAGAGATCAGTGACTTGGGAATCAAAACAATAGTCAATCCAGAGAGGGCAGAGACGGCAAACACTCGATAGATACACAGGCAGAGGTCGGCAACAGTAAGGCAATACAAACAGGCAAATAGGTCAAAATCCAACCGAATAGGAAACGCTCAGAATTGTAGCAGTAGCAAACAAGACTTCACAACAAACAAATGAGCAGAGGATTTATAAATATTCCAATGATAAATGACGAACAGCTAGTACCAATAACGAGTCCGGGCAGAGGATTCTGGGAAAAGAAAGTCCAAGTAACCAAGCGGTTCAATATTTGGGTGGCTGGTGATCTAGTGAGGGGACTGGGAAAGACAGGAGGCTCAGCAGGTGTAACAGTTTAATTATACATACTCCATCTAAATGCTCATTTAATGTTATTCTTTGAAAACAACCAATACTGATTTAACAACACTGTTAAATGTAAATTTTAGCTAATCTGAAAATGAACATGATTGTTGTCTTACTGGTATTGGTCATTTCATATTGCTGCATCCCTTCAAAAGAGATTGTCATTGACTGTGTACGTTTACATGAGTACCAGCATGTTCGCATGAGATTAAGCGTTTGATTTTACATGTATGTGCAATCTGAGGTTTGGATTTTCACCCAAGTTTCCTGGTAGTTGGATGTCGTCCTTTTTACAAGACAATGGAAATTCTGAGTTGAATGCACGCAGCATTATTCCACACCTTCCCCAGAAGCCTTTATTGATGGCTTCCTTTATACAGAGCAGTTCTAGCCTATAGCAGATTTGCTGACGTTTTGCTAAATGGTCGTAATGGTCGGTCTGAGGTGCTAATGGTGGCCAAAACTGGTAGGTGGTGATAATAGAGTATTGTAGCCCTGTAGCAGTGTTCAGGGATGTTTCATTTATAGATCATAAGATCATTATCTGAGCTGTCCTCCCTCAGAGCAACAGGACTCGCAGAGATGTGCTAATTTCAAAAAGTAAGAGGTTGTTGGGAGTCGAGAGCCTAACACTGACCTAAATGTTGAGAGATCCTTTTGATGTTCGGCTTTGTATAGTAGTCCTCTGTTTCTGTCTATGATTCATGTAGTTCATGTCAGTGAGGGCTGGGGGCATCCATTGTGTGTGTGTGTGTGTGTGGTCAGTGTGTCGCCAGTCTTTCATCATGCACCACATTTCATGAAAGCAGTGGCACATAAAGCCAATTTCTTTTATTTTGCATTCCAGATACTTTTTTGTCCCCCCAAAAGTCACCAGTTGTGTGGTTAGAGAGTAAACATTGAGAAAGAATAGAGCTTATGTGTCCAAAATTACCTGCAGGGAAGACCGGGGATAGTTCAAAGGGCTGTATCTCAGAAACTACACTTCTGGGGAAGAAAAAAAAAAGGCTAAACACTAAGCATTTAATTGTCTTAACTACAAATTATTGGTCAAATGTACTACTTAAAAAGCCATTGCTGTCTCAGAAAAACATCAAAGACGGAATGAAGTTTTTGGCAGACTATGAGAAGTTGTGTGTTGAGTGATGACTTCCAAAAAACAAAACAAAAACAGGAGTTGCATGGCGATGCTCCAGAGCGCTGTCTTGGTGAGAAATATAATAATAAATGCATCTCTACCTCAGTGAAGCATGGAAGAAGAGTGTCATGGTGTGGGGAGCCTTTTTGGCTGCTGGTATTGGTGAGCTTCACTGTGAAAAGTAATTTATTGCTTTGGAATACAGGAGAATATTGCAGAGTGGCTTGCTTCCCACAAATGAAAAGATGTGATCTAAAGAGGAATGATCAGATGTTATTTTTCAAAAGACAATGCCCGTGCCCAAACTGCAAAGACAACCAAGAAGTGGCTTGACAAGTCCATCAGGCTCATGTTTTGAACCCCAGATTTGAACCCTATAGTGAATATATGGTCTAATATTAAACTCAAACGAACTAGAATACATTTTTCAACTACTCATGAACTCTTTAAAGCCATCAACATTGAGTGGAACAACACTGACTATTCCATGGGGAAGGCAATTCCAAGTTACTTTTTCTACAGTATTTGTGCAATTTTTTGCTAATTTCCTGACCAGTGATTTGTGATAAAAATGGTTAAGACTATTAAAAGACCACTAAATATTTTGCTTTTTTTGCCCAGGAGTGTATACATAAATGTGTGCTTTCTCTAGCAGTGTTTTTTATGTTGATTTCAATGACTGTAGACTTAGACTGAAAGGTTTCATTCCAGGAATGGAGCAAATTTAATCTGGTTATTTTATATTATTTTATTTTATTTTTAGAAATGTCAGGCTGGGGCAAGTTATGTTATGAATTTGTATACATTTATTAATTGCAATATTTAAACACTACTGTTCAAAAGTTTGGGGTCTGTAACTTTTTTTAAAAATGCTTAATACTTTTATTCAGCAAGGGTGCAATAAATTGATCAAAAGTGTCAGGAGAGACATTTATAATATTACAAAAGATTTCTATCTCAAATAAATGCTGTTCTTTTGAACTTTCCTTCAAAGAATCCTGAAATTATCATGGTTTCCACAAAAACATGAAGCAGCACAACTGTTTTCAACATTGATAATCCATCACAGGAAGAAATTACATTTTAAAATATATCCAAATAGAAAACAGTTCTTTTAAATTGCAATAACATTTCACAATATTTCTGCACAAAAAACCCCCGAAAGGCTCAACCCAAGATTTTTTTAGAGTGTGTTTTTACTGTGTTTCTGATCAAATAAGTGCAGCCTCTGTGAGCAGAGGTGTTGAGAGTAAAAGTAAAAGTACAGATACCTTACATCGAAAATGACTACATTACAAGTTACAAGTAACCAATTCCAATATGACTTGATTAAAAGTCTTAAAGTATCTGATTTTAACAGTACTTAAGTGTTTAACTCATACTGAATGTAGGCTCAGAGATGCACTAGTCCTCAACACCCGAGAGACATGCCGGTGAAAATAAGAAACAACTGATTTGTAAGATGAGAAATCAAGTTTATTTTCTAAAATCAAAATAAATCTGAACACCTCAATATTGCAATAAATCAAGGTTGACACAACAACCTTTTAAATGTCTACAAACTCTCAAGTCTCAGATAAGCTCAAGTGTACAAAAAGGTCATAAGTAAACCAATATCCTTCAAAAAGGTCTTGTCAATATAGCGGATAAATAAAACAATGTTAAGTAAAATTAAATAGTCAAAGTCTATTTAATTTTAGAAATGTCTAAAATTTTAGTTTTTGTATGTATGTGCTGGTTTGAGCCACATCACCAGCTGCAGTCATTTCCAACTGCGATCAGCAACTACATGCTAATGCACTCACATTCACGTAAAGTATCCTTGTTGACAAGTTTGGGTGAGAAAAGGCAAAACGCACAACAATATAGTACCTTCAATGCCCTTAGATAGCGATATCGCTTCTTTATATCAGAAACAAACTGCTGCAGAAAAAGTTAGGTGCCATGCAAAATGTAATGTGTAATTGCTTTACTCATCAGAAATGTAGTGGAGTAAAAAGTACATTTACTTGTTCAAAAATGTAGTCAAGTAGAGAGTAAAAGTTGCCAATATCTTTGATACTCAGTACAACAACGTAGCCAAAAAGATACTTAAGTCCAGTAACTAATTACATTTACTCAAATACTTTACACCTCTGTCTGTGAGCCTCTTCCTTCACAAACATAAAAAAAATAAAAAAATCCAACGGTACTATCGTGTAGGTTTTGTTCAGGTACAGATTTGAACTTCATCTTCTTTGTAAAAGGTTGTGTGAGATTGAGTTACATCTCACCTGGTGTTCAGTGTCTCCTGCACTCTTTCCAAACCTCCACTATAACCGCATTACCTTTCGCCTCAGTCATTTGGCCATTGCTTTGAAACTCCTGCATGAGCGAGTGAAATATAAAACTCACACCTGCACACAAACCCCCCACAAGTGCTGTTTGATAATACTGTGGAGGTTTTCTTTCTATGCTTTGCTGTTGATAATGAGACAGTGTTGTAAGGTCACATTGATTGAACTGTGAAGACCCCCAACATGACTGAGGGACCCCTATAGTTCAGACAGTGACAGGTCAGAGCTAGGTGAAGCATATTGAACAGATGTGAATCCATAAAGATGAAAGTGGCTTGGCAGGGAGGCTGCCACATTTTTATTTGTTTATTGATGTAGAAATCTCCTATACCAAAGTTTTATGCTCTTATTTGTACAAAGATTAACTTATTTAATTTACTTTTAAGGTAAATCTTAAAACAAAAGAAATGATCAAATATAAATATGTGGAAAAAAATGAAAAAACAACAACAACTGTGCTTGGCTTAGCAAGAACTAGTAATTAATTAAAAATATTAAAGTCCCCCTGTAGTCAATAATTTTATCCCTTAAAACTACTCATCTTTGATCACCAAAATTACACATTTAAAAGTTTTTTTTCCTGTGGAAAAAAAAAAAATTCTTAATGCCTTAAAATAGCTTGAATGTAAATCTACACCCTTGCCTCATTTAATATACACGGATCTATGAATATGATAATTTGCCCCGCCTCCACTCACTCGCACGAGCTCAGACGAGATCTACTCCGTCATCTTACTGAGGTAAACGCTGCACAATCGGTATCCCTTTTTACAACATTGGACACAACGATTTTTCGTATCAACATAAAAATATACCGGGAAAACCTTCTTTTGAGACTCCCTTGCGCGGTCAGTTAATGATATGCTAAAGCCCGCCGGCACGTTAACGTGATTGGTTACAAAGTAGTTTATGACATCACAAACACCAGCGATTTCAAACCGCGGGTTTGAGACTGTCTTTGGTTTACTGCAAAATACTCCGCAATGGTGTTGAATTTGCATATGGTTTGTCTTAAAGCATGTTAAAAACACCAGATATGAACAACATTAAAAAAACTTGATTTTCACCACAGGTGGACTTTAATTATATTTGAGTGTGTGTAATACTTTCTATTTAAAATGACAGTCATATTTACACTACAGTTCAATAATTAGGTAATAAAAATACAGTTGTTTGTTGTTTGTTCATGTTAGCAAGGTGCATTAATTAATGTTGATACAACTTTTCACCTTAGAAATGTTTTATTAAATGTTGAACTAAGATTAGTAAATGCTGTACAAATACTGTTCGTTGCTAGTTCGTGTTAACTAATGTAGTTAACTAATTTTAACATATTAAACCTTATTGTAAAGTGTTTTCAACATTGATAATAATAAGAAATATTCTTGAGCACCAAATCAGCATATTAGAATGATTTCTGAGGGATCATGTGACACTAAAGATTGAAAAATTCAGCTTTGGCCATACATGATTGAATTGCGTTTTTAAAATATATTAACATAGAAAACAGATACTTTAAATTGTAATAATATTTCACAATATAACTGTATTTTGATCAAATAAATACATCCTTGGTGAGCATAAGAGACTTAAAAAAAAAAACATTAAAGAAAATCTTACTGACCCCAAGCTTTTGAACTGTAGTGTACATTTTTTGAATATTATAATATTTCACCTCCAAAAAGTTTGTCAAATCATTCCTTCTACCTCCCACTTGTTTTTCTTGAAACAAGAATAAAATAGTTTCTTCTTCTTTTTTACTCCATTGTAACTTATTGTCCTGACTTTGTGGGTAAGTGAGTTTGACCTCACTGCCCCTGTTACAGGATATTTCATTCAGACTAGATGATGCAGTGGATCCACATGACCCTAAAGCCACAGCTAAGTTTTATATTGGAATGTGTCAGTCAGATGGGAAGAGAGAGAGAGTGGCAGTGACATGTTAAGTCTGGGGAAACCGGCCGACAAACAGAGGCCCATTCCTGAGTAATTGCCTGTCATACATATTAAAAGTGCATGTGGCTCACCTGACACTGTATAGCCCTGGGGAGTAGAGGAACGCTGTAATCTAATGGATAAATTCACACGACTTAATGGTCTTTGTTAAGGTGAGGAAGGACAAAAAATTTGAGGAAACAGGAAATCAGGTTGAGTAAAGATTCTGATGCTCAGAATGAGCAAATTAATCAAAAGTATAGACATTTATAATATTTAAAAAGACTTCTATTTTAAATAAATGCTGTTTTTTAACTTTCTGTTCATTAAAGAATCCTGAAAATTAAGCAGCGATGCAAAGATCAGAAAGCATTGGAGAGGTAATAATAATGTTTTTTATTATATCAGGTGATTTTCATTCTGTGCTTAGTATGCATCACTGTGAATAATTGGCCCATTACACAAATACTGCACAACATAATACTTTTAATGTGTTGTATAATTTCTGATGAGCCAGAGACAATAAATGTGCTTGTTATTATATGACCCTGATGTTACAAACCAATTCTTTGAAATGCTGGCAGAGTTTCATGTCTTCTTATTTACCCCAAAATTCAATCTAAAGTTTTGGTGAGAAAAAAGTTGAGTTTTGTTCCTCTACGGATGGAGGAAGGCATCTGGAGATTTACAGCGGATCCATCTTTAGTGATGCAGTATGTTTGGTTGGACTTGTCTCTATAGCTTTTCTCACTTCACTGTGATGAAGACTGAATCAATCTCTTTCTCCCTCCTGACTGAGAACACACATTTAGGTAGTCAATATTTAATTTATATGGTCTGACAAAGGGGAAGGAAAAGTGCTAGATATCTCCAAGAAGCTCCTCTCCTGCCTCCAGGCTGGTTTATTTGATGCAATGGGCATCACAACAATAGTTTCCCAGATATCCTGCTGAATTTGGATATGATTGTTCCATTATAAAGAAGGTCTGTGAATGTGGTGTGAAACAACAAAGTTTGTACTTTTGAAATGGAAAGGATCAAAAAACACAAGTGAAAGAAGTCAGTGTATGCAGTCACATGGGATGAGGTCCATTTAAGTTAATTTGAAGTTTAATATTAATAATTTATTTAGAAAGTCCACTTCAGACATTCTACTAACTACAAGTAACTTTGCATCTACATTTAAACTATCTCTCATTCGGGTATTAGTTGACTGTTAGGTTAGGTGTTGGGGTTCGGTTAAGTAGAATAAGTTGACATGTAGTTTCTTATACTCAGTAGAATGTCTGTTGGGGACCATCAAAATAAAGTGTTAACGGATATTAATCAGACAGTCTGCTAATACTTTAATGAGAGTTAGGTGACATGTTGCCAAGTTAATATTGTTTGTAGAATTTCTAATGTGGACCATTGAAATAAAGTAAACAAACAAGAAAATAAGAAACTATACACAAGTTTTTGGGGAAAAAACTTTTAACTTTTTAAAATAACTTTTTATCATTTGCAGCAACATACTGAAATCTGTATCTTCTTTGTCTGTTTTCTATGGTGGCCGAGAGAGCTCATCATGCTGCAATTGATGAAAACACATGCAAATAGAAAAACTGAGTGTCTATTTTAGGGCTGCACGATTAATCGCATGCGATTGTCATGCGTGTCTCGTCAGTAAAGCCGGTTCTGTGATTAGCGGTAAATGTCCATCACCTGCTTTCAAATGGAGCGGCACTTAATATACAGAGCCGTAGTTCGCGGACAAGCTACGTAATATCGCGTTCATAACCGCATGCGATTCATCTGCGATTATGAACGCAATATTGCGTAGCTTGTCCGTGAACTACGGCTCTGTATATTAAGTGCCGCTCCATTTGAAAGCAGGTGATGGACAATTACCGCTAATCACAGAACCGGCTTTACTGACGAGACATGCATGACAAACTCATGCGATTAATCGTGCAGCCCTAGTCTATTTACACTAAGTGCAAATAGCGTCCCTTGTTGGCAAACATTTATTATCTATTTACATTAGCTCTGCCCACCAATGTCTTGTCACTCAAATTTTAAAAAAGACGCGTGGAATTCAGTAGCGAGGAATGCTTGCAAACCTGGCTTTTAATGTGATCGACGCAGGCTCGAATCCGCCTTTTGTCGAGCTCGCATTTATTTTCGAAAAAAATTAAAATAATGTTCTAAAAAATGGAAATAAACTGCGAACGAGTGTTTAATAATATTAAAAGTGTTTGTTGGGTAGGGTTAGGGGAAGGTGTAGGGAGGGTTTTTATTCTCCCAATAAGGCAGCATCCATTTAATAATTGTAATAAATATAATCATTTACACTCTATGATATTGTTGCATCCTGTTAATGTACAAAAATACTGAGGTGCAAATAGTATCTGCCAATATAAAGTATAGATTGCAATAAGAGTAAATAGTAATTAGATGCTAAGAACTGGACTTTTACATGGTGTAAATAGAATCTATCCCTATTTTCACTTAGTGTAAATAGCATATCGCTAAGAAAATGCTGCTATTGTCACTTAGTGTAAATGGAACATATTGCTATTTTCACTTAGTGTAAATAGCATCTATCGCTAAGAAAAAATGCTATTTTCACTGCCATAGAAAAAATACCAGCAAATTAAGATAACATCTTCATCAGATTGACAACACAGTTGCTGCAAATAGCACAGAGCACATCGGAAATGTTTCAAGAGGACCCCAACAGGTGATGAACCTGGGTGGTACCGCTTATTGTTCAATGTCTACTCGTCAGTGGTGTTGTCTGACCTGAAAGCCGAGTTTTTTTGTTTATTTTAACATCCTGATTGTATGTGCATTGTGAGTATTTGCAGTACGTTTCTGTATTTGGTTGCATTGTGAATATTTGCGCTCTCCCAGCCACCATAGTTTTCACATATACTGCAAAGCTTCACATGTATATAGAGAGCAAAAATTCAAGTTTGCTCCAGCATGTCACAGGCATGAGATATGACTGGAGAGACATGCAGATAGAGATTCTTCAGTGAAAATTATGTACATCTCTCAAGTCCATAACATGAGATTCAAGCCTTCAGCTCTGCTTAGGTCAAAGCCCTCACTTAAGAGGCAGGATCAGAGCTGTTATCCAGCTCAACAATTTCAGACTTGGTTGTAATTTTTTGTTTTGTTTTTGAAAATGGCTTGTGTGGTTTGGTTTTATCATGATTTTACATGCATCACTTTCTTAGATGTTTAATAGACTATTAGACTTCTCTCTCATTTCATGTTACACATTTTGACTAATTTATACACCATATGGTTTGTAGATACCCAAACATTGCACCTATATGTGCTTGTTGAACATGAACCTTCAAAAAAGGTTCTCTTGAATATGCCTGGTGTGCTGGGGAACGCATGGATATAAATATAACTACTGGAGACTGATATATATACTCATAGAACCTGCTTTTGCTGAAATATCCATGTTCTCCCTCCACTGTGAGAAACCAAGAAGATGAGTTATAGATAATGTATTATTAAGCTGGTAAGGAGTGAATCTTTTATGCCCTCTGAGGGAAAAAATGGCCCTTGGTTCATTTTCAAGTCTGGCTGAAAGCTCAGAAATCCTTCAGTTCCCAAATATGTTCTTCCGCTTGGCATCTCAATGCGCGAAACTGAAAATATATCATACTTGATGGATCAGTAAGATAATCGGAATAATCTTTCTCTTCCTCCCACTCACCGGCTCCTCGTCTTTCCCCCTTCAGATACGTGGTATTTTATTGCCATTATAGCAATAACAGTACTGACACTGGATCTGTCCTCTCTATAAAGAAGAGCTGACGTCATGCGTGGATTCAGGTGCTTATTCAACCTCTCAAGTCTATCCAGGCGAGAAAGAAGAGCTTTGTGTCCAAACGCACTTACACATTTGCTTTTAAACCTTTGGATGCTTTGTAACTTACTGTTCCAATCATCCAAGGACAGAGGTCATGAAGGTGTTTAACGGATTCTTGATGAAGCGGTGTAGTACATTTTGTGCCGTACAGACATAAAAAAAAACCAGGTCTATTGAATCTCTTTCTTTGTGATGTGGTGCAATGAGGCAGTGACTTCCTCCTACACTCTGTAAAATCCACATTTAATTGCTGCATCAAGCATCAGTGACTCTTCCTTTGTTTTGACAGCACCTCTAATGAATGTGTCACTTATTATGTTAGCTTTTGTCAGTGGGTCCTTGAACTGTGGTGTGAGTGATATTTGCATCACATCAGAATTTCATGAGATCTTTATTTTGTTGATAACCTTGGGAGATAAAGCAACAACATACTTCTTTCAGAACATAAAATGATCAGGGTTTGAATGTGCTGTATTTATGTCTTTGAATTAAACCCACATTGGAATTAAAGGGGCAGTTTCCCGGACAGAGATTAAACCTATAGTCCTAGAATAAAATCTGCTTTCAGAAATCTGCTTTCTCTGTCATGGTTTAAAATAGTCCTAGACTTAGTCTAGTCCAGAGTTTAATAAACTGACTTCCTGGAGGAAGACTAGAGCTACTCCTACCAGGAGGCAGGTTTAACTTCAGATTAACTTTGTGTTTCAAAGAAGACACATGTATTACTTGGATATATCAATATTGATATACACTGTGTGTGTGTGTGTGTGTGTGTGTGTGTGTGTATATATATATAATATATATATATTTTTTTTCACTTTATTTAAACAATTTATTTTGATTTAACACCATTGTTTCTGGTTCAAATGTGATTGCTTCATGTTAAATTGACTTGAAATGGTTACTAGAACTCACCTGATGTTTTCATTTTGAAATAACATGTTTCAGTCAAGTAACCCAATCAAACAGGACTTTCATTTCCCATCATGCTTTGCACCGGGCTGAATTGGGCGAGTTAATGTTGAAAAAGTGTTATTTTATGCATTTTTTAGAAAGATGAGAATATGGAGAGACTTCTTACGGTTTAATGTTCTATTATGTAAAAGTTTTTGTTATGTTAGTGTTTTTTGTTTTTTTGGAGATTACCGTTGTGGTGAAGTGTAGAGCTTGTGTTTGGGTTGAGGACCTGCTAACAAGAATTGCCTTTTTTATATATTGAAGCAACCACTATAATAGTGCTTTGGATCAAACCAGTATCATTTCTAGACTGCCAACACTGATTATCACATGTGTAAATAGTTACATTTAGTTTGTTACTAAAGGACAATACAAAAGCATTAATAATCATAGGATTATTATAATTCATCTATTTAAAAAGAATTCATTACAAACAGATTTCCAGGCATTTATTTTTTTTCACAGCTGATGTATTTTGCTTGCTTTAAAATAAATGTCTCTTGTTTAGTTAAGTTTTTATATTGGGGTCTTTTTTGCTTCCATTGTTTTCCTTGGATTTGCTCCTCAGTTCCATGCAATTTTAAGCTTTTCTCAGTTCATTCCATGTTTTACAGGCAACCTCTCTCTTGCTAATTCAGATTAGCACAGTTGGTTTTAAATTAATCTAGTTTATTTTAATTCAGGACTCCATAGTCCAGGTTTTAGTAATCTGTACTTAATCTGTGTTTCAGAAAGCCATTTTTTAAGACACAATTAAATATTCTAGATTAAGGCCTATCCTGGCTTAATTTAAACCCTGTCTGGGAAACCGCCCCAAAATGATTATATTTTAGAACCCACCACCAAGAAAAATCATTTTAATAAATGAAAAGATTTTTCATTTGAGAAGCCAGACTGAAAAGCTGGAGTGAAAAAAAAAAAAAAGCTCAAGATTCTCAGCAATCCCCTAATTGCAATGATGTAATTATGACAAAATATTTCATGACGGACTTATAAATGATGATATATTGGATGATATATACTATTATTTTATACATATACTTACATAATTTATATTAAATTTACTGTTGAAAGCAGATGATTGGTGTACATGAATTATGAATTATGACACACACACACACACACACACTTGTATATGGGGACTCTCCATAGACGTAATGGTTTTTATACTGTAAAAACTGTATATTCTATCTACACTACCCCTACCCATAAACCTATACCCATGACAGAAAACTGTCTGCATTTTTTTGAATAAAAAAAAACACCATTTAGTATGTTTTTTAAAAACAATTTTTTTTTAAGACATTTGGTTTACGAGGACACAGGAAGTGTCACACACGCACACTAAATACTTATTAAAGGTTTATTTATTATACACTCTAAAAAATGCTGGGTTAACACAACCCAAGTTGGGTTGAAAATTGCCTCTAGTTATTATGTGCCTGATTTTGGGTTCATTTTAAGCCAGCCATTTAGTAATTTTTAAACAATAGTTGGGTTAAATGAAACACTGGGTCAAAACAACCCAATAGCTGGGTTTGTCCATTTTCAACCCAACTTGGTTTGTTTTTAACCCAGCATTTTTTAGAGTGTAATTACAGGTCATAATTTGTTTTACAAGTTGTATCACCCTGAAATTTTTGATCATATGTGCCCATATTAACAACAATGAACAATAAAAATGAATTTTAACTCATAAATGAAAAACATGCTCATCATAGAAAAGGTGTTTTCTAAAGACTGTATATGCGAATTGCAGTTTTAATGTATTTTTAAATAAAATAATAGACCCTGAAAAAAAGTTTCATGTCCTTGACCTATTTAACATTATTCAAAATCCTGAAATGAAAAAAAGAAGTCCAGAATCCGGTTTCTCACTTTTAAACGCACTGTATTTTGCAAGTCATATCAATTGTAATCTTTCAGTGTTCCAAATACACACTGCAGCCATAATGACATTATATAGTATAGAACCGCAATCAGGCATGCTGATAATTTCAAGATATATTACCAAAGAGAACAAAAGGAGAAATCAATGAGGTTTATCCTGGGCGATGTAGGAAAGGTGCACTCAGCTGCAACAAACATCTGCCATTTTCAAAGCAAATCATGTCTTTATTACCCTATCTGTCCTTGCCACCTACATTACCTATTTTTACATAATCAGGAGACACTGAAAGGTCATGAAATATTAAAATAGCCCCTGTCTTATTCTGTTTCATTCTTCCAATCTCTCCTTTCCCACAATCCCCTGAGATACATCTTGTTGCTATGGCTGTGCATTGTAGGGTAAAGAATTGGCGTCAAGCCGCTGTCAGCGAGAGCGGAGAGAATTCAATAAAGTGAGATGGCACATGGGTGATGGATCCAATGGTACGTCTAAGCCGGAAAAAAAGGAAGTATCTAGTAGACAAAGGAAGAGTTAGCTTAGTGGCTAAACAAATAAGCAGCATAAAAGCCGGCTGCTTCTGTCAAGGTTTGTGTAAACATTGTGAGATGTTGATTTAGTTACGATGAGAAAGGCCTTAAGTTTTTCTTAAACTCCAAAAATTAAAGAGTTCCCTACCTAGACAATGTTTTTAGTCATATGAAGACCTTTCCAAAAGTTGGGCAGAAACAAAATAGTAAAAGGCCAAATTTAAAGGCACAATCACAAATATCCTTCAATACCAGAATGCATTGCAGTGAGTTCAGTAAACAAAAATAATTCAAAATGGCTAAGGGTCAGTGAAGTCAGCTGTGAAAACACATTTCTTTCAGTACTGCAGATTTTTAGTTTTATCAAATTAATAACTGACAAGTTTGCCCATTTATTGTGTGTACATGTGTTCCTTATTAAAGTATCATGGTGTTAGCTTAGCAACATGCTAACATCAAACTATTCGAGTTCCCTGGTGTGCTTTAAATCAAACATATATATACAGTATATATATTTTATTTTAAATGTTTACGTTCACATTTCAGCTAGGATTCTACCCTTGTGAATAACAAGTACACTTATGGATATTATTAATATACTTTAAAAGAATAAACTTAAGTGCCAACTGAATGTAATGTTTTTGGACACTTAATTGCATGTTAATTGCATTTTAATGAAAATATAATATAGTCTTTGATTATATGTATCAAATGTCTTTGAAATATGGTTAAAGTGTACTGTTGAATGTACTGACAAGACTTTATGGTAAACTAAATGTAATTTCTATTGAAACTCGTATGTCATCTATTTAAATATATTTGTAGGCCTATTACACATTTTTAATGATGTAGTTGTAATTTAGTACATTTAAAACAAATTAATAACTGAATAATACTCTACAGTAATCTTTAAGTACTTTACATGTTTTAGTATGTTAATCAACACATCAACATATATAAGTATACTTATTTAAAACACAACAAAAGATTACTAAAACACAAATGCTTAAAATGTAACTTTTAATTTGACATTTTTACAAAGTGCACTTTTTAAAAGTGTACTTAAGTGTGTTAAGAAACAGTCATGAAAGTGTACTCTCTTTAAGTGCACTTAAGTGGCCTTTTATTTCATAAATATATTATCTGCAAGTACTGTTTTTTTTAAAAACATAATTTGAAGTACACTGTAAAACCCAATAAGTTCAGAATACTACATTTTTGTAGACACCGATAACCTCAAAAAAATTAAGTAAAGCAACTCAATTTTTTTAAGCAAACAATAATTATAAATAACAATCAAGTCAAACTGAAAAATGTTAATTTTATTTATTGTTTAAGTCCACTGTACTTAACTATTGTTTACCATTATGGAATGTTTCTTATTTTTCAATTATTTTGATGCAGTGGTTGTAAAACCCGATAAGTTCAGAATACTCAAAACATTTAAATGTTAGTTCACCCAAAAATGAAAACTACCCCATGATTTACTCACCCTCAAGCCATCCTAGATGTATGTGCGTACGACAGCTAGCGGAAGTTAGAGATTACAGTTTATAAAGTTTTAAATATGGATATTTTTCTTACACAAACGCATCGCTTTGCTTCAGAAGGCCTTTATTAACCCCGTGGAGCCTCGTGGACTTCTTTTAAGGGATGAGTGCATTTTTATGTCTTTAGAATTTGGGGCACCATCCACTCCCATTATAAAGCATGGATTACCCTGGACAATATTTAATATAACTCCGATTATATTTGTCTGAAAGAAGAATGTCATATACACCTAGGATGGATTGAGGGTGAGTAAATCATGGGGTAATTTTCATTTTTGGGTGAACTATCCCTGTAAGTAAACTCAGATTATTTTAGGAGAACATAAAAACATATTTTGTACTACACAAACTCATTAATTACAATTTAATTGAAATACTGAATAAACTTACACCCAATCTTTATGGTTAAGTGTTAGTTAGCAACAGCACACTAGCATATGCTAATGTGACCATCTATAGAGACTATCACTACTTGCTTCCATGAGCTATTAATCAACATGCAGCATATATAACCTTGATGTTTCACAGCCCATTCTCAACCTAACCACAGGCAATACTCTTCTCCACGATGGTAAACCTACAAAACTTTGACATCACAGAAACACCTTTAAATACCAAAATAACAGAACATTAAACAATAACACATCTTCCCCTTTATTAATCTTGTGCAAAAACACAAAAAATAACACAATTTCAACATTTATTCTCCTTACACAGTGTGACGCAAAGCATGCTGGGAACTTGAAATCTGCTGCAACACAAGTATAATGTTGAATGGATTCTTCTGATAACATCGGTTAGAGCAACGACGTGACTTGGATGACGTCACTTTATGTCGCTCAGTAAACGTAAAAATAATAATTTAAGGGTTTACTCAAAAATGTTGAGTTACACAAAAATAAAACTAAATTCCTCGTTCAGAAAATGTAATTGTTTTAAGTTGCATCAATGATTTAACAGACTTTAATTGCTGTGTACTCAATCTTTATACGTATAAGTAGCACTGTTTAGGTTTACAGTTTAGTAGTACACTACAAGTACGCACTGAATACAATTAAGCGCACTTCTTTGTCACAAGGGTATGGGGATGCGCTGAATTTTAAACAGATCTTTGGTTTTCAGCTTAGACAGAAGAAAGAAACTCTAGGCTTTCTTGTGCTAGTTAAGAACCAGCATCCAAACCACAACATATGCTAGTCTTTTCAACAGGACTATCAGCATGTTCAGTCAGGTTCAGTCAGTCCAACACCTCTGTATGAGGTCTGCAGTGAGAGAGAGCCCAGGAGACCACACAAAGAGCCAGAAATCAATCGGCGAGAGGGTGTGGTGGTGTGTGACGGTGAGTGAGATGAGGCATGGAGACATAGAGAGGCTGAGTCAGTGGTGGAGGTGGACTAGAGGGACAGTAGAGGGTCTACAGAGAAAACCACAGGTCTGTGTATACAGAAATGAGGGAAAACTCAAAAAGCAGAGAAAATTGGCGTGGGAAACTACACCACTCTTCATGGTGCCTATTTATCTGCCATATTCCTGGTGCAAGCCAAATGTTGCAAACCCATTTGAACACTTTTGAAATTAATTACTTATATTCTGCATTTGAAAATGTCAAAAACACATTAGATTTGTGCATAACTTTGCAAAAAACTTGCAAAAAGCAGGTGTTGACACAGTATGTGCTTGCTTGATTACTCACTCGTGTGAAAATATGTAAAAATAGTCCACCCCAAAGATTCTGGTCTTTATATAATGCGCAAGTCCCTTCTTTAATGTAAGTCTGTGGGATTCTTTTACCCGTTTTATCTTCTAACCTGCAAAATTGTAAGGCTGATCACTAAAAATGACATTCCTCAAAGGTATAATTAATGTCTGCAACACAAATGGTGTGGGACGGCTTACAAACCAAATTACCCCTAAACATTAACAGCTGTAATAGTGATGCTGTCCTTAACTAACACTGATATTTGTGCACCAGTTACATCAGT
>RJVU01057109.1:5932803-5990738 GCA_003731715.1 Anabarilius grahami
AGTTCCTTCCAACAGAAACAGGGCAAAACTCCAACAAGAAAATAAAACATTTATAAGAGACATCTGGACACATGTGATTTAAGTGACTGAAATTTGCACTGCTATAAAAAAAACATGTACTGGCTGGTCACCAGCTGCTCTTCAATGCATCAAAGTGACATTTTGTTCTTTTTTGTTCAAATGTTCTATAGGTGTAATTGGTTACGGAAAGCACCAGTGAATGACTATAATTGTATACTGAGGGTCCTTGTTCTGAAATTGTTAGGACTGAAAATGTAAATGGAGAGTCCTTATTCGCAGATAGGGTTAGAGTTTGAGTGCAGAGTGCCTGAATATCAGGGTAAAGCACAAAGCCTTGAAACTGCTTCCAAGAAAAGTGCATATATTCACCATTACCTACCACAACTCAGGGAGTGTGTGTGTGAGCGTCTGCATTTTTCAACATTACAGTGATGTGTGGAGGAGCAGGGGGTCCAATCATCTTTTCATCAACCTGCCTCTCACCCTTTAAGTTGAGTTACAATGCAGGTGTATAGAGACGTGCTTCTCCGCAGACCTTTACCCTAGGAGATTTCCATGCTCTCAGAGTCGTGCGTCATAGCTCTGTGAGAATCCATTCATTTGAGATTTTTTTTTTTTTTTTTTTTACGTTAGTCCAAAGGGAGATGAGTGTTTGTGGCAGATGATGCAATGTGATGATCAATGTAAGGTACAAATTTTTTTGGTCACTGCGACATGAAACAAGCACAAGCTTTTTTTTGTTTTGTTTGTTTGACCTTTTCTCAAGGGTAAAAAGCACTTCAAAGCAAAAGTGGCTCCTTAAAGTGGCTCCAGGCTTTGAAGAGCTCTCAAGAGAACAGGCCGCTTTGGCTGTTGTTGATTGTGCAACAATCAATAAAGTCCATTTTTTAATTCCCTGCAAAAAAAGTGGAGCATTATAAATTAATTTCATAAACCCACAGCATGCACTTTATTTACTAATGAGGCCACAAAGCAAGGAGATTGTTTTTCAATAGTCTTGTTTATCTTCCAGAGGTTTTCTTCTTTCTTTTTTTGCTCAAGTGCTACTCAAGCCACCACTGACTGTACACTTGGTGTCCCTGTTTCCATAGTAACCGTGCCAATACAGGGCAAAAAAATCAAGCTAATGTGGTTTATAAGAACATGTCCCCTCCATGCTATTTCTTAGCAGAAGCAGGTGCTTCTAAGAAAAACACTTTAGCTTTTTATATGAAAAAAACCCTGTTGTTTCCATGAAGATTAGCTTTCTGCTGGTAAAAAGGCAAGAGGGTAAAGAAATTATTCAGCCTATTTAATAATAATAATAATTGAAATGATTTTAATGACACTTAAGCATATTTCAAACGCCCTTCACCAATTATTAGAACAATGTTAACTGTAATTAAAATGATCATTCTCATTAAGGTAATATGAAAAAGTATAACAGGACATTTTTCGTTTGTGATTTTTTTTGCATTACTGTAATTTTGGGAAAAGCTTAATTTTCTTTAAACAAAACTTTCTTTAAATATTTCCTTAATGTTTTCTTTTAGCTTTAAGGTGAAATAATTCAGACATTTTTTGTGATATTGATGCTTATGTTCATTTTGAGCACTATAATGTTAATAATTTAAAACTGTATATCCTTTTTAAATAATTATATTACAGTTTGCTTTAAACTCAGCACCTTAAAATACTTTGATTAAATATGGTATTTATAATAAATTCTCTTTTTACTTTATATGAATGTTTTCGTCTGTGCACTGTAAAAAATTATCTTTTCTTTTCTTTTGTCAAATCAACTTAAATTAATGTGGTTCAGATGACATAATATTTTGAGTTTCTGTTGATTAAATCAATCGTCTTCATTGTATTAACTCAATGAACTCAACATTTTAAGGCTATTAGTAACTTACTTTTTTTTAAGTTAAACCAACAATTATTTTTTACTGTGTGAAAAAATGTCTGTTTTGAATGAAACTATAAATATATTTTGAGCTGTAACAAATTTCTTATTATTTTTAATAATTAACAAACATATCAATTTGGCTGTAACAAATTGAAGTTCATCCAAAGTATTTTTTTTTTCTTTCAGCATGGTTATGGATCATAAAACTTTGTGGAGTTGTTTAAGATAATTGTCACTTATGTATCATCCTGGTAAATCTCACCTCAATCTCACACATTCAGTTCTGTCAGATACTGGAGTGAGGGAAAGACAATATGAGGCTTTATGGTCCAGTGGTCTTTGGGGTACAACCATCTGTCTGTGTGTGACTTCAGTCCAGCACCAGATGATTATAGAGACAGTTCTCACAGGACGTCTCACCCTTTGACCTTGCTGCTGTCCTGCAGATCCCCACCAAAGCCAAACACCGTCTGGATGACCACCAAGCCACTGAACCATTGACTGTCATCCATTGAGTCACCCACATATCGGCTTGTTTGTTTTAGAGAAAAACGTGTGAGAGAGACAGGGAGACGATGCGATAACAACAGACGTGCTCTTTGAGGAAAACAAAGATCCATTATTAACAGCAGGCGGCAGACAGCGGTACAGGCGAATCAAAGCCTTTGATTTGCTCCGCGAGCCTAATTTGTGTGTGTGGTCACAGATTACAGCTAAAACACATCAGAGAAAACCCTGAAGAAATGAAAGAGAAGGAGACAGACAGAGAGATTTTGAATGATATTCAAAGTCTATTTGGTGAGATTTGCTGACCGAGTAAACCTTCTTTATTAACAGTAAATCAAGAGAGCAGCCCACCAAAGCAAGGCAAGGCAAGGCAAGAAAAACATCCCCCTTCAAGTTGTGTTTTTTTTTGCTGTGAAATCTTTAATGATTTTTATAATGTAAACTTAGTTTATTTAAAAAAGTTAGTATCAAATATGATACATCAGGCTTTTGAGGAACATTTATATATTTTATATTCTTGTTTAAATCTCAATCATCATTATTGCATTGCATTATATGTTTTGCCTCCCACAATAAAAACTACAGAGCTTTGATTATAAAACTAAGCATTTAAATATCATCTTACTAAGACATATTATTGGAAGATATAGAGTAACAAATGATACTTATATGCATTTTATGAAAGTAGTCTGCTGTACTGTTATAAAAATATCATTGATTTACTTTACAAGCATAATTTCATCTTACTTTTTGGCCATATAAAAAAAAACAACAACATCTGCATATTTTTGCCCAATTTGGTCCTCTGAATAAAACTGAGTTGATTTTTCCCTCGAGAATGAACTCCATATTCATCATACTATATGAGACTTAAAGGGATAGTTCACCCAAAAATGTAAATGGCTCAGTAAGGCCTGCATAGCCAGCAATGACATTTCCTCTCTCAAGATCCATTAATGTACTAAAAACATATTTAAATCAGTTCATGTGAGTACAGTGGTTCAATATTAATATTATAAAGCGACGAGAATATTTTTGGTGCGCCAAAAAAAATAAAAAAAATAACGACTTTGCCGATTTCAAAACACTGCTTCATGAAGCTTCGGAGCACAATGAATCAGCGTGTCGAATCAGCGTGTCAAATGAGCGGTTCGGAGCGCCAAAGTCACGTGATTTCAGCAGATTGGCAGTTTGACATGTGATCCGAATCATGATTCGACACGCTGATTCATAACGCTCTGAAGCTTCTTTTGAGAGGAAATGTCATTGCTGGCTATGGAGGCCTCACTGAGCCATTGGATTTCAACAAAAATATCTTAATTTGTGTTCCGAAGATTAACGAAGGTCTTACGGGTGTGGAACGGCATGAGGGTGAGTAATAAATGACCTTTTTTTCATTTTTGGGTGAACTAACCCTTTAAATGCTTGATGCATCAAATATGATACTCAACAACAACAAAAAACTTTTTTTTTTCAATCAAAATAATTTTTTTAATATTTCATCTAAAGGTTCAATCTGTTTTTCTGACTATTAATTCATATGCTTTACAAATAAAAATATATGTAGTGATTGGGAGAGTGGGACGAGTTTCATGCCAAAATCTTAAAGGGATGGTTCACCCAAAAAATGAAATTTACTCCCCCTCAAGTTGTTGTTTGGAATAGCTTGAGGGGGGTGTAAATGATGACAGAATTTTCATTTTTGGGTGAACCATGCCTATTAGGGGTTTGTTTCAATCAAATTTTAATTATGAGGCTTTGTGTCTGAAAAGTTTCTTCCAGGTGTGGATATCTAATTCCTACACATGTAAGCAGTATTATTGATTGATCCAGATTGATTGCCGGCGTCTGTGTGAGGTCAAAGCTGGACAGTGCATGTTTCTAGACATTACATCATACAGAAGAGAGAAAGACAATCTATGCTCCCAGGTGAGAACTGAAAGGAGTATTGACTGCAAGCAGACAGGCCTTAATAGATACATGACGTTGGTTTCTACTGTACATCCTTCATTCCAGCTGTCTTACTTTCTGCTGTTGATTTAGTTCTTCAGTTGAAAGAGAGTCTCGAAGAATGAGGAGGCATCTAAAAATGGGTGTCGTGTTCTATCCATCCATTTACACACGCTCCCAGAGAAACACACTATGTGCATTACTGACATCCTGCTTGCATAAGACCATGTTATTTCTCATTTGTTCTTTTTGTAATATATATAGAACAGAGTATAGAGTATAGAACATATTTTAATTTGATTTTAATTTTTGCTCCATTGGTTTACAAGCACTAGGATTAAATGTGATGCAAAATGTTTCAATTTTTGAATGTTAAAGTAGAAAGCGATTTCTGCATGAGACACACTGTTGAGATTTGAAACGAAACAAACACACCCCTCCTTTCATTGCTCCGCCCCAAAATGCATGATCCCGCAATGCAAGAGTGGATGTCTCTTTATCATAGCTGAAGCAAAGCAAAAAAGTGCTTTGCTAAAAATAAAATTAAGATGATCGACAAGGAAAAACAAAAAATGAACATACAGTACAAAAGAGCATACAAGCAAGAGTTTTTTGTTAGTCACCAGCAGCACACCAGCTTCAAACAAACAGTTATACTCAAAACTGTCTTGATTCTATAGCTAACATTTCAACAACAGCATATCTTGGTTCCGTGAAACAAAGCAAAACCAATGTTAATCACATATGGAACAGAAACAACGCAACTTCAACGTCCATTTTCAGGCCTCCTTTTAGGTCTCACCAGCTTTTGTATTATTAACGGGGGTCCTAAAGCTCTTGCCTGATAATAACCCTTCTTTTTCCAGTGATATTCCTCTGACCTTTTCTCTTTTGTAATGTCTCTCAGCCATTTCTCTTTCTACAGTCTTTTTTCAAATCTCCCTCTTGCTCGCTCTGTCTCCTCCCCCATCATGAGTGGACACGCCCCCTACTTCTGATTGGCTACAAGTGTGTTTTGGTGCTCGGTCCAATTCACTTTCAACAGCATTTCTCAGAAATTGCTTAGCACCCTTAATTTGAAAAAAAAAAAGAGTTTGTACATGTTTAAAAAAGAATCTAACAAATAGTCTTATTAGCCTACATTTTCTCAATTTTTACATTCATCAACCTTAACCACTCAAATTTACATACTGTATGGGAATGTATTTTGTCTATTCAGTTTTAAAATGTATTTGATGTTTATTTAACAATGACATTTTAAATAATAATAATAATAGTAATAATAAAAACATGTTTTAGATGTATTTAAATGTGTCCCAAATTTGATAAAAGACATCGTAATATTCGGACCTCTTGAGGTTGATGATCACATTTGCTCTAGGCTATAAGCACATCCTTTCACTGTCTGTTTTTTTTTTTTTTTGCAAAAATATATTTTGTTAGCGTTTCAGGCCCTATTTTGCACCCTGTTTATAGAAAGTGCCTCTGGCTGTCGAGACGGGAATAAAGTCTGCTGTGTGGGATGATAAACATTCTGTTATCTTCTGTTTGATGTTGTTCACCCAGTGTTTGTAGTGAAATTAAAATTGCCCCAAAATCCATCTGTCCTCTGTCAATGTCTTATGTAAGACACAGTCATACTTATGTTACGTAATTTTTCAGATAGAATTATGTGGCGCATTGAAGAACAAAGCTTGTCAAAGCCGCCTCGACTATCATAATACCAAGATATATAATGCTACATATGACCTGTCATGAATTGTTATGTAATGCATGTTTAGCTCTATTGATCTTGACAATATCCATTAAATAATAGAAATTGCCACATTTAGAGTTATTACGGCACATTTACTCTGTATTCCTCTCCGTATATTTCTCTTCAGACAGCCATTACTGTATATTTGTTACTTTATCAGAAATGGTAACTGTGGCAACACCTCATACCTGTATTTTTGGACACGTGCCATGTTTTTTCCAGGAAGCCTTTGCTTTTCACAGTGTCCTTGTGCACACAAACACACATACACACACACTGGCTGCCAAGAAACACTTCTGTTGTCCCTTTTCATGAAATGTTGATGCTTTTCTCTCAATAGAGGCTCTATTATTTCTCAAGAAGGCATATCCATTTGGCTTTAGCTATCATCGGTACATTAATATTTCCGCACTTACAGTGTAATACCTTGGCCTATCCCTCCAAATCTAATCATTATTTCAAAAGACATTATACCAGTGATGGCCATATGAAGCAACATGCTCTCAAACTAAATGTACAGAAAGCTTAGACCCTTTCCATTACTGACATAAATTTACCCTTGTGTTCCTGGTGTTGCAGCTTGAGAGTGTGCTTAGGGAGCATATGAACTCCCTGAAAGGGCCCAGATTACCAGAGCCATGTCAAGCTGAGTTTATCACATTGCTCTTAAGACTACCGGCAGTGCTGTAAAAGAGAGATTTACTGAAGGTCTGTCCCATGAGGTTCTTGTGTACTGAGTTTTCATGTACACCATGAGCGCTGTGTGACAGTGCTGCAAAGAAATTAAATGAAAAGTTCACATCATAGCGTTCAAGAAAAGACCATAGAGATGATTTATGGAACAAAATCACATGGTTATGAAATTATTTTAAAGGGGTGGTTGATTCTGATTTCATTTTTTTAACCTTAGTTAGTGTGTAATGTTGCTGTTAGAGCATAAACAACGTCTGCAAAGTTATGACGCTCAAAGTGCTAGTCGATGAGTTGAATCAACTCCACAGCAACTACATAAATTTATCCACTAACCATTCACAAACGTCCAGATGCATTCTATAAGTTGTAAATTCTTCCTGAGTCTCTCCATCAATGTCCGACTCCGGTTTGAGCAATGTAAGGCTGAACAACATTACTGACAATCGTCATTTTGGCTGCGTGAGATTCTCCAGCTTTGTTGTTGTTGAGCAACTGAAGCGTGAGCCGTTAAAGCTGCGCCCTCTTCCGGAAAACGGCAACAGCTCATTTGCATTTAAAGGGACACACACAAAAACGGCGTGTTTTTGCTCACACCCAAATAGGGACAAATTTGACAGGCTATAATAAATGATCTGTGGGGTATTTTGAGCTGAAACTTCACAGACACATTCTGGGGACACCAGAGACTTATATTACATTTTGTAAAAGGGGCATTATAGGTCCCCTTTAAAAAATATTGATTAAAAAAACATAAAAAGAACATACACACACACACACACGATTTCTGAAACATAAGATTTCTGCACTCAAGAAAATCATGCCATAGTTTACTATTAACTATTTTTATCTACTGTAATTGATTTACATTTTACTGTAAATGTTTGAAACTGAAATGAATAACATTTCTTGATGATAAATATTTAAACCTAGTTATTGTGCATTTAAAACACATTGTTTATTAGTACACTATAGTTCATTTATACAAGTGAGGATAAAGTAAACTGTGACATATTCACATATACAAAATTCTTCATACAGTGGACTAAGAGTAAAATTGATAAAAAATTTGGGACCAAAAATTATTCAGACACTTTGACCTGACCATGCTTTGCTTAAGTGTTATCAGACATAATTAAGATTATTTTTTTCTGAGACAGTTTAACTCTGAGAACTTGTCATATTTTATTACCATTTTTTTTTAACTATAGTGAATAAACTGTATTAATGAATGAAATGTTCAAGGTGTCTGAATACATTTTGGGTTTGACTGTATATCAACATAAATAGTTTTCAGTTATGCAACAGCAAACATCAGTAAAGGTCGGTTCAGCGATAGGATTCAAACTGTCCTATCCTTAACCATGTTTCTGTCTGCTGTGAAGGAAAACATAGTCCTAAATTTTTCCCCTTCTAAAGCAGTGTTTAAAATTGCAGTGTGATTTCTTTGAGAGAACATGTGACCTCAGAAGCAGGTGGACATGACCTTATGTACACAGAAAAGGTCTTTCAGATGAGGTGATTTTGACAGTCCAAATCTTTTGGGTAACTTTTGCACCCGAAACCACTTTTGAGCTCCAACCAATCCAATTAAACCTGCGCAGTGGAAACAAGCTGATCCAGGATCAGGTTTTCTCAATCCAATTAAAGGTGTCTGTCCTGTCCTTAACCGCAGAGGTGAGGTTGACACACAAGAAAGCACTATAAAAAGCAGTACCCTGTTTGTTTGTGCAGTCAAGTCAACTTCTGACTCTATAATGCTGTGAGTTTGAGATGAGACTTGAGATTTGTCCAAGCAATACAAGACAGAGGACGGAAGGGGCAGTAGAAGGGTTTGAGAAACATGTTTGATAACAGTCATTATTTTTGCAATTCCAATGGGTGCCACTAGGGTTAAAAAATGTACCGCTCTTTTTATTATTATTATTATTATTAATGAAATGTTGGAATATGAGCTAATATGATTCAGACTTACTAGAATAATGTTAGCATAATTTTTGCCAAAATGTTGTGGCAAGATTTACTTCCCACGACTGGCCACAATTTAACTAAATTAAAATGAGGGAACAAATTAGTACAACGTGACCATGATTTAACTAAAACATGCAAACAAATTAGTACAACATGGTCATGATTTAACTAAAATGAGGGAACAAATTAATAAAACATGGCCACTAACTAACAATACTCTGCTTTAAATGAGAAAAGACATATTTAATGGGAAAAAACAAGGATTCCTTCTAAGGAATATTGCTATGATTGTTTATGTACTACATTATCCAATTAATACACATTGACGGTGGTCTGTATTTTTGACTGAAATATACTTTGAAAACATTCCTTTTATTATAATGAATCTAAAGTAAGTTTAGAACAAAATACAATCAAGTTAACTTCAAAAAATATGTGCAATGTGACAAGAAAATGTAGAAATAACATCCAGTGCCTCACATTTAGCTCCCAAATGATGTGATTATTATATCATTACTTTATGACAACTGACTGATGATGTGTCTCAAAGATAATCATGATCAATATAATTAGAACATATTGAAAAATAACTCTTCTTGTGTTTATGAACATTGAATGGGTAATATTGATATTAATTTGGTAAATTATGCATACAATTTAGGATTTTATTTTGAAGTGAACATTAGAAATTGCAGTTTGAAGTGTTCTTTGACATGCATCATTTTTTTCTTTGGATTTAAATTCTCATTTAGTCTTTTATTCAGACTCTCAGCTGAATTTATACATTATAACAATTAGCATCACCGTTTGGAGAGGTGCTTAATTGTTGCTTAATTAACCCTTGGTGACAGAGACGTGTGTAGAATCAAAAACACTGGCCTAGGGCAGCAGGAGCCATGTGAGCCAGCAAACCAGCTGCTGTTTCTGAATGCTTGCCAGCAGATCCCAGACTAAGTTCACACCGATGTGAATTAAAATTCCCTTAAAGATCACTTTAAAATCTTTTTTCCCTGTACAGTCAGGTGTTTTAAATGTATATTATATTGGAATAATGTTGCTTCAGCATTTGCAGGCATGTTTGTCCTTTGGGGGCCAGTTCAGCAGTTCGTGTGTACTAGCTATAGGGGACAGAGACGTGATCATGTTCGTCTGTTGTCTTGTGAACAGATCTTCTGTTGTGTGGGTGTGAAAGAGCAACAGAGAGAGAAAGAGAGAGAGGGAGGGAAAGCACGAGCTGAATGTTTGCAGGAGTGAATGTGAGATGTCCACACACCAGTCAAACTCTATCACATCAGTCAGGCTTCTCTGCAGTACAAGGCTAATTTGATATGAGCAATATTTTCCCAGCACACTTCTCTTTCCAGCCCTCTCTCTGCTCCCTGCCCGGCTGTACTGCTGGGTGCCCATCTGCAGATAGGGTAAGAGGATAAATACACCTTGGATGCACTCCAGTCACACCCTGCATGCTTGACTAAGAACAGATTTGGGACCCGGGCTGTAATAAAAGTATAAAACTGAGAATTGCAGTATAATGCTGTCTATTTGGCTGTTTCTTACATTTAAACTTGTGTGGTTGAGTGTGCTGTAGTTTCCATGTGATGATGTTCATATAATGTCTCATAATGTACATCTTCAGAGAATAAGGTCCTAGCTGTGTGTTGGCGTGTATGTGCCATTTGGGGTAAATTATCTTTTTCTAAAAGAGAGAGAGAGAGAGAGAGAGAGAGAGAGAGAAAAGACAATAATAGACAGGCACAAGTGGCTACACATAAAGTATAGCTTGTGGATTTTTAGTATACTTACTAAAAAGTGGCACATAAATATTTTTGAAGCCTTAACAATACAAACACAGTGACTATGTCCTCTTCAAAGGTTCTCATTAGCATTATGGAACCTTGTAAACAGACAATCAGATCCGAGCTTGCAATTTTGGCAGGTGCTTTCCATTATTGTCTTTGTCTTGAGAAAAATGTCTTTGGAAAAATGTTTGGTATTTGGAATATATATATATATATATACAGTGGTGCTCAGAATTATTGGCACCCTTGTTAAATATGAACAAAGAAGCTTGTAAAAATAAATCTGCATTGTTAATCCTTTTGATCTTTTATAAAAAAAAAAAAATCGCAAAAATCTAACCTTTCATTGTAAAATTGGAAATGTAGAGAAAATCTCTATATGAAATAAAAGGTTTTCTCCAAAACATGTCGGCCACAATTATTGGCACCCTTTTATTCAATACTTTTTGCAACCTCCTTTTGCTGGTGAGTCTTCACCTATAATGCCTGATGAGTTTGGAGAACACCTGACAAGATCAGAGACCATTCCTTCATGCAGAATCTCTCCAGATCCTTCAGATTCCCAGATGTTGGTGCTTCTTCTCTTCAGTTCACTCCACTCATTTTCTTTAGGGTTCAGGTCAGGGGACTGGGACGGCCATGGCAGAAGCTTCATTTTGTGCTCAGTGACACATTTTTGTGTTGGTTTTGATGTTTGTTTTGGATCATTGTCCTGATGGAAGATCCAACCATGGCCCATTATTGGATTTCTAGCAGAAGCGATCAGGTTTAGATTTTTTATCTGTTGGTATTTGATAGAATCCATGATACCATGTATCTGAGCAAGATGTAAAGGACCTCCAGCAGAAAAATAGGCCCACAACATTAAAGATCCAGCAGTATATTTAACAGAGGGCATGTGTGCCATTATCCATGTGTGCACCAAACCCATCTGGTGGGTTTGCTGCCAAAAAGCTCTTTTTTTTGTTTCATTTGACCATAGAAGTCTGTCCCATTTGAAGTTCCAGTCTTTTCTAAAAACTGAACATGCTGGACATTGTTTCTGGATGAGAGCAGAGGATTTTTCTTGAAACCCTCCCGAACAACTTGTGGGGATGTAGGTGCTGTCTGATAATTATTTTTAGGCTTTCTGAGACTCAAGACTCAACTAATCTCTGCAATTCTCCAGCTGTGATCCTTGGAGAGTCTTTAGCCACTCAAACTCTGCTCCTCACCGTGCATTAGGACGTGCATGTCCTCTTCCAGGCAGATTTGTAACATCTTTAGTTGATAGGAACTTCTTAATTATTGCCCTGATAGTGGAAATGGAGATTTTCAATCCTTTAGCTATTTTCTTACAGCCACTTTCTATTTTATGAAGGTCAACAATCTTTTGCTGCACATCAGAACTATATTCTTTGGTTTTATTCACTGTGATGAATGATTATGGGAATTTGGTTTTTGTGTTTCCTCATGTTTATACTCCTGTGGAACTGGAAGTCATGGCTGGACAATTTCATGTTCATGATCCCCCTGGTGTGCTAAAAAACTGTAAATATGAATGGGAATATATTTCAGAGATATTTAAAAAATTCTAGGGGTGCCAATAACTTTGGCCAACGTGTTTCGGAGAAAAACATTTATTTCATAATATGATTTCCCCCCCCACTTTTAATTCTTTTCCTTCAATGAAAGGTTTGATTTTTGCTAATTTTATGAATTAAAGATCAAAAGGATAAACAATGCAGATTTATTTTTACAGTCATCTTTGATCATATTTACCAAGGATGCCAATAATTCTGTGTCACGGTTCATGAATCCGCTGTCTCATTCTGGTGTCTGTGTGGTTCTGTGGTGTGTCACCTGATTGTTCGTGTGGGCGTCGCCGCTGATCGTCTGATCAGCGGCAGCTGTGCGCAATTACACCNGAAGTCTCTCTCTCTCTCTCTCTCTCTCTATATATATATATATATATATGTATGTACTGTATAGTGTAAACAAAATATGTAAAACAAGAAGGAAATTACAAAATAAATTGATGATTAAAGATAATCATTCTATCTCAGATCTATCTCAGACCTCCAGCAGTCTCATAAAAATTCTAAAATTGTCCTGAAATGCTCCAGGGTTAATGACATAAAATATTTCATAACTTTCGCAGGTTTATGAACCTAGCTAGAATTTAATATCTGTGAAATTATTTATTTATTAGTCTTTATAATTACCCTTTCATAAGTGAATATCATCATCATATTTGAGAGCTTCCTGTGTGTGTGTGTCTACTTGTACAGCTATCTTTGTGAGGACCGGTTTGAGTTTTAGACCATCGGAGTGAGGACGAAGAGAGTAAAGTGAGAACATTTTGGCCAGTCCGCATTTTCTGAAACCCCTTTATAGGTCTGTTTGAGGGTCAAGACTTGGTTTTAGGGATAAGGTTATAATTAGGTTAAAGGTAGGTTTAGGGTAGGGGTCGGTTCGGGTTAGGTGTGATGGGTAGAGTTAGGGTAAGGAGCTCAAGATTGCATTGTGTCAATGAATGTCCTCACATAGATATACAAGAATGTGAGTGTGTGTGTCAGTTCACGGCTCAGTGATGTCACAATCTGAGAAATGCATTAGTGTCCTGTCACCTCTTCTTCTCTCCATTCTGCCTCAAAATCTCTTCTGTGAGTCTTTACCGTCTTTGAAGTGTTTTATAATGAGCTGTCAAGGCGAAAGCACCAAATCCTGTTTCATTTGCTCTTGTTTGCTAAAGCAATCGTAAAGAGGAAACCGTATATCTTATTTGTTTGCGTTCAATTACACGGCCTGTCACAAGCACAGCTAACGTCAGTGTAATGGCCCCTGAGCAAACAAACGGATGAGTTAAATTCATAGACACACAGAAATAAAAAAGGATGCAAATATCTGAGTGTATTGCCGAGTGTAATAAGAACTTGATGACTGTAGTGTATACTTGCACAGACAAATTATTAGTGCTTATCTATTGTAAATATTCCTCTGTGAAGAACAGGAAGTGAAGTGAAAATAACATGTGAAGGCCAGGTATGGTATGTTATAGGTGCTGGTGTGGTAGAGATGAGATGTTCACGGATATCCACAATTAAGAGTATTTATTAACAAACGAAGGAGAGTTACACACAACAACACAATTAAACTAACAATAGGACAAACAAGGAGTGAAGGGAGTGAGTCCATTATAAAGGGAGTGCAGATGATGAAGTCCAGGTGCAGGTGATGAGTGCTGATGGGGAGATGACGAGGGAAGTGAGTGCAGGTGTGGAGACAGGAGGTTCTAGGGAATAGAGTCCGGGGAACGAGGGAACTGTGACATGGTAACCCATACTTGGGGTGCTTCTCAATATCCCTCCTCGTTTCCTCGCTCCTCCGTCCTCCATTCTATGACCCGGAAACCGATCGAGCTCAGCCATCTTGAAGGACATCTCAATTCTCTAATTGCACCGCGAGGAGGCAAGGATCAAGGAGTGAGGAAGCTTCCCGAGGAGTCATGAGCGAGGATACACAGGTGCATCCTTTGCGGAAGTCTTTCTCGTTGAGAAACATGACGTACGTATACATTCTCCTCCCCCTTCATATCTGTCACAATAATTTAAATGCATGCTTTACTTTTACAGTTTAAATAAACTTTATATCTCATATATTTCAATGGGGCATCTTGCTTTATGAATATTTATTATCATTTTTTTAAATAACCAAACTTTATCAACATGTGGGTAGATCCCTTGAGTGCAGCTGATGACGCTTTGAAGTGACGCTAAAGGGAGCGAGGATATATAATTTCACTTGATTCAATTCCTCCGTCCTCGCATCTTTTCCTTGCGCCCTTCCCTCGCATCCTGAAGGGGTGGAGCTAAGACGCGAGGAAAGGAAGCGAGGAAAGGAAACGAGGATGCACAAATAAGAATTGAGAAGTACCCTTGGAATTTGTCCTCTGCATTTAACCCATCCAATTAGTGTACACACATTAGGAGTAGTGAAAACACACACAGTAAACTGTGGACACACACACCCGGAGCAGTGGGCAGCCCTTTTTGCTTGGCACCAGAGGAGTGATTGGGGGTTATGTGCCTTGCTCAGGGGCACCAGTCATTTCCTGCCAGTATTGAAAATCGAACCCGCAACCTTCGGATTATCAGTCTGAAAGTCTAACCATTAGGCCATGGCTGCCCACAAATAAGTAAATAAATAAAATCTCAGCCTCCATTCATAACGTATTATTAGCCACTTAAATAAAACCTAAACAGCATAAAATCTGTGTGGGTGTAGGATCAGGAAAAACAACACATTTTGCAGGCAGTGGGTGTTGCCACGACAACCATTACTTGTGACTGTTTTCCCTTTTCTTTCCACTCTTGTTAAATCTCCTTTAGTATTGTTCTTTCCCTTTGAGTCACCCTATCTTTCCCCTTTTCTGTCGGGTTCTCTTTCAAACTGGCTGCCTTTCTCTGTTCTGGTCCATTGAGTCATGTGACTTTTCGTGTTCTCTGTCGAGGCACAGAGCCTCGTGATTGGCTGGTACCACTCCAGATCCACTCTCTACATTTATGTTGGGAACACAAACAGACGCACCGATGAACAGATGGAGATAGAGAGAGAGAGGGAGAGACAGACGAAGAGAGATTTGTAACTTTATTGAGGTTGCATGCTGTACAGAGCACACATCTTTTTCCTCTTAGCTGCAGCACTTTCTTGGAAACAATAAACTGTTATCTGTGGCAAAAATGTAATTCTGTCCTTGGACTGCACATTAGCAGATCAAGTGGCTCAGCTGGTGGCTTCCCTTTCAGGGCTTTTCATATCTTGGATTAACTGTCTGCACTTTGTCTCAGCGCACCTATTCTGTTCATCCTTATGTCCCAATAATTACACAACTAAAAGGTCAATATGCCTGCAGCTTACTATGCCTTTTTCCTAGTACATGAGGAAAATACTAACTCCTTATCAAAAACGTTGATGCTGTTTTCGCCGTTGAAAAGACCAGTTACTAGAATTAATGCTGGTCCTGCCATTTATCTTAATGTTAGTGTGGTGCTGATCTAGTTGGCGGGACTTAGTGCTCACCCACAAAACTAGTTTAGTCTTTCTAATAAAGCTTTTTGGCTAGTTAAGATGGACCATAAGCCTGTCAAAAAGTTTGGGTACATGAGTTTGCCAAGTTATATGCTAACCAACAATGCCAGGGGTGCAAAACTCAGTTCCTGGAGGGCCACAGCCCTGCAGAATTTAGGGATTTGTTTAATCTAATTAAACAAACCTGATCCAGCTAATCAAGTCCTTCAGGCTTATGTTGTGTTCATGCCATGTCGCAATTACTGTAAATAAAGCTCTGTATGCTTTCGAATTGCTCTCGCTGTATTTTGATGTCATATACCGATCGTTCTGCACAGTGCCACAGCTGAATACACCTTAAATCTGCAGTGGTCAGGTGGTACAGCATCGCAATCGTGTGTTTATTGTCTTTGCGTTTCATCAGTCAACACGTTTCTGCATTCAGCTGCTGCAACAGCGAATAGCTGAATTACCTCTATGAAACCGTTTTGGACATTCTGTGAGAGAGCGCCCTCTGGCTTCCAGTATGAATGAAACATATATTACACGAGAGTGAGCACTCCATAATGTTTAGATCGCCTCATTTTAGTTAAACTATGCATGACCTGTCATTTTATTCTTATCTTGTCTCTTTGAATTTAAATCAAGATTTATTCACATTGGCCTCTATGTGAACACTTGGCCGATAAAAGTGCGGGGGACAAATTTATGTTTTATTAAATGTGCGTATTCTATGTCTCAGAAAATTACGAGTTTACACATTGTAATTACAAGTTCTACAAGCATGTGAAGGCTTTTTACAGTTCAGAATCATTATGGTAATTATGGCATGGCGTGAACGCACCTGCACTCCCAAATTTGGGTCAAATATGGACAAACCCAACTGTTGGGTTAAAAATGTAGGTAACACTTTAGTATGGGAAACAATTCTCACTTTTAACTAGTTGCTTATTAGCTAAAGGAACGTTTCACACTTGTAATTTAGATGCTTTCTACCCGGGGTTATGAAACCCTGCTCTGGAGCAGGGTTAGCACTGCTTTTGCGGTGCCAAACATGTACAGTGTGAAATGATGTGGTCTTAGAATGTTACAACTAGATGCTTAGCAACTGACAACCAGTCACGTGCCTTATATTCAAGCGCTTTTGGCAGTCATAGAAACAATGTATATAAACAGTCGTTTCTGCGTATGATAGGAAAAATGTCAAACAGCGATGGAAAATGCAACAATTGGAGTGAAGAAGAGACCGTCATTCTTACATTTATAGTTTGAAAAGTTCATTCAGAAAAAAACTTGATATTACAGTCAGCAATGAGGATGCGCAATGTTAGAGCCTTTATGTAGACAGGTCACATGCTGCATTTAGCCAATCAATGACACTGACACCACAAATAGGCAAATAAGGACTTTAACCCCCAGTTATTTAGGAATGTGCAGTGTGAAACGGCAGCTTATGAATACCCAGGATTTACTGTTAACACTGGGTGTAGTATGAGCAATGTGAAATGTGAATAAAGATAACCCAAGATTCCATTTACCTGGGGTTTAGAATGACCCAGGGTTAACTATTTCAAGTGTGAAAACACTATGAAACACATATGAATGCCTTATTCTGCATGACCATATTCTACATTCCTAAATTCTAAATCCTACCCCACACCTAAACTTAAATGCTACAATAAGAACCAAAACACCAAAGTGTTACAAAAATTCTATTTAAAAATGTAACCCAACGGTTGGGTTTGTCCATTTTGACCCAAATTTGGGTTGAAACAACCCAGCATTTTTTAGAGTGTGTATGTGAAAACAGGTATGTGTGTTGGAGCAGGGTTGGAACTAAACTCTATAGGACTGTGGCCCTCCTGGAGTGGAGTCTTCCCAATAGAGAGCTGCAGTGATGATGTATTTTTGTTGGCCAATCCAGAAGTTTGCATCACCCTAGTTCCCTCGACAAAAACCCAATAGGACTTTTCCAATGGCTTTTGGATTATTGCAGAAAATTGTATTGCAGAAAAAGTTTGATTCTTCTTTATTAATCTTCACAAATGAATTTAAACACCCACACCTCTTTTGGTATTCAGATTTGTTGTTTAATTAATCAAAATTAAGGGATAGTTCACCCAAAAATGAAACATTTCTCATCATTTACTCACCCTAATGTCATTCTAAACCTGTATGACTTTCTTTTTTCTGTGGAACACAAAGGAAGATATTTTAAATAATGTTGATAGCCAAACAGTTTTGGTTATCATTGACATTGGATAAAATAGCTTTTTGATAAAAAAAAATAGATTTTTGTGTTCCACAGACAAAATAACATGAGGCTATGTAAATGATGATACATTTTTCATTTTTGTGTGAATATCCTTTTAAGATCACTAGTTTTGTGGAGTTTTTCAATGACAAATTCTTAAAATTTAGCTTTTTTTGGGCAATGTCCTTGTATCTTTGTACAGAAGTGCATCTGACTGCTATAACGCGGTGAGTGAGTTGGTGGAGCGCCTTTTTAGTGAGCTCCGGAGACCTTGAACACTCTGGCCCCCATAGGCCTCCTTAATTGATTTCCCTCAGCACTTTTCATGCTTGAATGCTTCTTTCAGGGAGGGACCTTTTTATACTTACAGATAAATACTAGCTAACCAGAAAAAACCTGATGTCAGTTTTTTTTCTTTCCCGGTAAGAAATAAAACGAGAAACATGGGTCATTATGAGGTCTATTTGATGGGTGTTTATGGTTGCCAGGCTGCATTTAGATAACATGATTACATTGGGTGGGATGAGATTGAATAAGACAGTCTCATAAAGTATACAACTGGTCTGCAAACAGAAATCAAATTAGTTTTTTTTTCAATCACCTTCAATTCAAATAAACAAATAAAAAACACAATTAAATCTGGCATTTACATCCATTGACCAATCACCAACTTCTCATTGCAAAGATACAACCATCAATTACCGTCAACTTGATGCGAAGCTCCATCACGTTAGATTAAATAATTTCATTGAAACCTGAGAAATTGTCAGTATAATAGATTCAGGTCATTCTCTTGTGTTCAACAGAATGTTTAATTTCTGTACAGAAATGAATGAGCATTATTATTTAGTATGCTACTATAATGGAACTTCTCAGGGGACTGTAAAAATCACTTCAATGCATTTATAATAAGCACATAATTAATGTTTTAATTTTATGAGTAACCAATATGTGTGTAATATTCATGCTGTTTGCACTTTGCTCCTATTCATCAGCTTTAGGTCTAGCTAGTGATAGATTTGCCTCATCTTCTAAATAGTCTGTTGTCATTGGTGACATGGTTGTCATGGCAATAGTGTCAGAGCAGCAAATTATGCTGAGAAATCACTGTCAGAAATCACACAGTAATCTAATGCCCTCCAATGTCCTCAAAATAACCTTTAACATTAATGAGGCACATACATTTTAATGGCTTTCTGGCCCCCCATGGACTAATGTCATGAAATGCAAAATGTAAGTGCAAAGTGCACATTTTTATAAGCCAGTATCGGCACATACTGCTACTTCAGTCTCAAGGTGAAAAATGCTTCCAGGAAACTGTTGATGGCATCTTGAATTAAAGGGGGGTGGTGTGGGGGTTATCTTGATGAAATCTGAATCAGAGGCGATGGAGTTGAATAAAGTATGTGGTGAGATTGACAAGCCTGTGACCATGAGGCTCTGTGTATCCACACAATATTATGTCTCGTAATCAGATTTTCTGACTGTGGTTGAATCACCACAGTCCTTGTCTTTCTGCTCACACCTACACTTCACATTCCCATCCGCACAAAGAGAAAACAAATATGCTGTTGTGTTTAAGGCTGTAAAATTAGCATGTTAATTTAGTGCGGCTGATAATAATAATAATAATAATAAAACATAATGCATTAAACAAATAAATGCAATTAATCATGCATTCTGAGACATGGGTAAATTAGGTAGTGAAGCGATTTCAAGAGCAATTCAAGCTTGAAGTATCACATTTTTGCAAAATCCCTTTAATGCACTTCACGACTTCCATTTACAAAAAAAAGAAAGAAAAAAAAAGAAAAGAAAACAAATATAGTATAGGAAAAAGAGAGGAATATAATGCAATACTGTACTAAAATACTTGGTGTACAGTGTTTTAGATTGTATGATAGTATATTGTAGTTTTAGTAATTTAGTCTGATTATGAATGACATAAGGGGCCATTCACACAGAAAGCAAGACACAAGGCAATAAATTGAGTTACTTTATTTTAATAGTCCACTTTAGACATTCTACTAACTGTAAGTAACTTTGCAACTATGTCAACTTACACTGATTAGAGAAGTAGACTGTTAGGTTAGGGTTAGTAGAATAAGTAGACATGTTGCAAAGTTACTTCTAGCCAGTAGAATATCTGTTGGGGGACCATCAAAATAAAGGACCCTATCATACACCCAACACAATGCAGCGGCAGGTGCGACGCAAGTGTTTTTGCTAGTTTCAGCCCGACGCAGTTGTCATTTTTGCGTCCTGCGCCATGTTGTTTAAATAGCAAATTTGCGCCCATTTGTGTGCCCATGGGCATGCTGGTCTGAAAACGAGAAGCGTTCAGTTTTTCCGCTTGCAAATTCTGCCATGTAAATAGTGAATCATGCGCTCTGAAACATGGGTAATTAGGTAGTGAAGGGATTTTAAGAGCAATTCAAGCTTGAAGTACCACATTTTTTGCAAAATAAACCCCTTTATGGCACTTCACGACTTCCATCTACAAAAAAAAATAAAAGAAAGAAAAAAAAGTTGGTATTGAAAAAGACAGAGGATTGCAATGCAATATTGTACTAAAATACTTGGTGTACTGTGTTTTAGATCGTATATTGTATTGTAACTACAATATTAGATAGTATATTGTAGTTTTAGTAATTTAGTCCGATTATGAATGACTCAATAAATTCCGCCATGTAACAAATCCGCCATGACTTTTAAAGGGAATGGGAGACGAGACTCTGATTGGTTTATTGCGCGTTACGCCCAAAACACACCCATTACTCATTAAGAGAACAGTGACAACCCTTTTAGACCATGCACCGTGCACGCCGACCATTTTTCCCATCATTAAACTACCAAAAGTGGATTCGGACACGCCCTAAGTGCACTTGCGTTATGTGCGCTTTAGATCATGTGCTTAAATCGTTAAAATAGAGCCCAAAGTGTTTACAGATATTAAGCAGACAGTCTATATAATACTCTAATGACTGCTAGTTTACATGTAGTTACTTATATAGAATGTCTAAAGTGGACTATCAAAATAAAGTGTTCCCTTAAATTGAAAAGAAAAATCAAAAGCATGGTCTAGATATGCATTTTTAAAACACATTTCTATGTGGAAAAACCCCTAAAGGGACCATTGTGCACAAGAAAAAACATTGAAAAATGGGAGAATATGCAAAGTCTAGAGATGTTTTTTTTTTTTTTTTTAAGTTGAACCTCTTTTAACGTGAATGCCGTGTTTTTAGAATGCTGTGCCATGTGCGAAAATGCGAGCGCAACAGTGAAAGACATCAGAAAAACAAAGGAAAAGCAGCACAGTGGAATACAAAAATGCATTCTGTGTGAATGACCCCTAAGCTATTTTTTTTTTTGCGTGAATCAAAAGCATACACTGCAACCAACACATTCCAAATCCTGAATGAATGACTCTAAATAAGTTCTTTACAGTGAATTAAACACACACAGCTTACTGTAACTGTGAGACATAAATCAGAGTAGTTATGGACTATTTGTTTATGACAATGTATTAAAGACACACATTGTGCATTATGTGTTGTATTTTATCACACACACACACACACACACACACACACACACACACATATATATAAATAGNATATATAAATCGGCATAATACAAAAGTTGCAATAGTCTTTTCTTCCCTATTGTGATGTATACCCAAGTGAAACGGCTTTTTAAACAAGAAAAAATGTAGGCAGGGACTTAATTTTGTCCATTGGGAATTGATTGGATCATTGTGGTTTGCTATTGCCGTGATCTCATGTGAGTAATGTGTAATCTGGAAGTATTCGCAATGTTGCTCTTAGGGGCAGTCGTGGCCTAATGGATAGAGAGTCGGACTTGTAACCCAAAGGTCATGGGTTCGAGTCTCAGGTCCGGCAGGGATTGTCGGTGAGGGGAGTGAATGTCCAGCGCTCTCCCCACCTTCAATACCACGACTGAGGTGAGACCCTTGAGCAAGGCACCGTACCCCCAACTGCTCCCCGGGCGCCGCAGCAATGGCTGCCCACTGCTCCGGGTGTGTGTTCACGGTGTGTGTGTTCACTGCTGTGTGTGTGCACTTGGATGGGTTAAATGCAGAGCACAAATTCCGAGTATGGGTCACCATACTTGGCCACATGTCACATGTCACAATGTCACAATCACGTGACCAACCAGAATCAGTTGCGTTGCATCACCACCACTCACAAATCCTTTCCAGTGGCCTCATGGGATAGTAAAGTGTCCATCATATGCACACTTCATAATCTCGCTGGAAGAAGTAGGTCACCCAGGCACTTTTTGCCTACTCTTTTATGAATACTGTGAATTTGGATATACTACTTTTGTCACATTCTTTACAACTCCCATCAATATTCAAGACTCCTCCACTTTGCAAGGGTCGTGATCAACCTGTCGGGGTTTATATTGCAATAATAACCATCTGACTTTCTTATTTTATAGTTATATTAAGCATACAAATTCCACAAAGATCCATTTGTGGATGGTAGAGCTTGTACTCGAATGAAGGTCATAGCAGAGGACACATGCTCTGACAGGAAGACAGCGAGATGCCTCAGTGGACTGCACAGAGACAGGAAGTCACTGTCTATCATGCCTCACCCCCACCTCTGTCTCAATTAGGGTCACGGGTTCAATCTGATTCTGACATTTCCCTGCACAGAAAGCATTTCTAAAATATGTAGGATGGATGAGTCTAATCCCTGAAGTATCCTTTCTAACAGTTATGTAGGGCAGCCTGTTATCTCAAAATACAAGGGACAACACTCACCGTAAATCTGTTTAATAGACTGAGACAGTAACTTTTCTTGCTCGGAGACAGGGCTGATGAATTGTTGTCCGCTCTCTCCTCTGCTCATTTCCTATAATTGAGTCTGAAATGGCTCAAATCCTCTGGTTCTTACTTACCTGTCATCACAAAGCTCAGTAGACAATAGACACTTCAGAGTCCCATTTACAGTATGTAATGGAGCCTGGGGTAAGTTGTCACACTGAGAATTTGTCAGCAAGAGCTGTCTCAGAAATTTTTTTTAAGGTTTCATTTATTAAAGGGTTATTTCACACAAAAATGAAAATTCTGTCATTAATTACTCCCCCTCATGTCGTTTCACACCCGTAAGACCTTCGTTCATCTTCGGAACACAGGATATTTTTGATGAAATCTGAGAGGTATATGACTCGTCCATAGACGGCATTTTAACCACCACCTTCAAGGTCCAGAAAGGTACTAAAGACATTGTTAAAACAGTTGACATGACTGCAGTGGTTCAACCTTAATTTTACGAAGTGACACGAATACTTTTTGTGTGCAAAAAACAAAGCAAAAATAACGACTGCATTGTGTAGCTGCTCTTGGAATCAAACGGCCAACGAGTGTTCAGCTGTATCTTATTTTAAGGTCAATAACAGTGGAAATGTTCAATTGCTTTCTTGTAGCCAGCTTTGAAGTATGTGCCTAGTATGTGAAGAAAAAAAAGTATAAACTTGGCCTTGGCTTCCTCTCTATGTAAAAGCTCTAAGTAACATCTGTTCAGTGCTGTTTATGCTGTGCGATTTGTGTTTTGCCACCTCAGCTACTCTGGAGGTCACAGCTACGTGGGACGTTTGGGATCAGTCAACTACTCTCCAGCTAAACTCACCCCTGCCCTACAAATCCCACAACCACTTGTGCTAAAGCAATGCCGTCGATGCCAGACCCAATACAAATACTTGCAACATTTGCATTGCATCTCCTCAATGTAAAAGTGATGTTTAAAAACATATTAATTATTGATTTTGTTTACCCATCTGTAAAGACGATTTCCATTTGGATAATGACATTTATAAAGTCTACATATTTTTGGATATGACATTAACGACAGGCAAATTTGTTTAACCTTTACTTAACAAACCAGGTCATTTGAGACCGAATTCTCAGCTACAGCGAGTGTGGAAAATAAATCTGTTTGATATTATAAGAGACACAATCCATCATTTGAATGTATGGTTTGTAATTTCCTGTATAGGGCTTATCATGGCTGGTAATCTTTTTCTGTTTTAGTGTGTCTGACACCATCTAGTGTACGCAAAGAACTGAGCATGGCAATGTAAATCCAGTGACATTTTGAATTTCTTACAATATGGAGATGTATGGGGCATATGTAACTGTGTATTGTTTGCACTTTATTATTTGCATTCCCTTGTTGTCTGTGGCCAGAACAGACATGAGATCATTTTTTGGGTTGCAAACCACTGGTTTAGAATCTCTTCTTTACTGTACAGGACATGCTAGGCTAAGCTAAATACTGTGGGCTAAATATTAGGCTAGTATTGAGGCTAAATACATACATTATGAATGTTTGGCACAGAATGCAACTATTAGTGCTATGTTTTAACTGCATGTGTGCACTTAAGATGTCTAAAATATCTCCTTAAACCAACAAACTGAACTAAAGTGTCAAGACTTGGTTAGCATGGGCCTGTTAGCCTCTGCTAGTAGATGTTTTTCCATTGATGATCATTCAAACGTATTCATGTAGTCTGCAAACATATATCCCAGAATATTCATTACACGGTAGATGTTGTACCAGTGCGGCAGTGCCCAATTATTTTTGGAGAAACTGTAAAAATTATATTTTTCTTATATTTTTTCTCGATCTGCTGCCTTTCTGCATCACAGTGTTGACATCATTTTCCGGTGATTAGTCACATGACATTTACAGCTCAGGTAAATGGCTCAAAACAATCTAACTGCAAAACTGAGCACCAACAAGCAAAGATGACAGATTTTAAATCATTTACTTCCTAGAGGTTCTGCATCAGATGAGAAACTGTCATCGAGATGAACAGGAATGCTAACAAATAGCTTTCTCCTGGTAGACCTTCCTGGTCCAAATGCTACTGGCGGCTCATTCTAATTTCCCTCTTCCTGCATTATAGAGAGCACCATTAGTCACTGGGTATGTTGTATAAAAAGCCGTTACAAGGATTTCATGATTATTAGTCACTGAGACTAATTTATTGTTCATGTAAATGTGGACATCATATAGCTCTCTCTGTCTAACGACACTCCTGCTGCACTGAGCTCAGACGTCCAGCCCTTTATGGAGGAATCAGGACGCAGCTAGAATTAGATCAGTGGCCCCATGGGTAACACACTGTGAGAAAGAACCCGCTGTCCTCTACTGTCCGACGCTGTCTGTCTCTGTGTCCTCTCAAAGACCTGCGTGCCAGCCGTGCTCAGAATATCGAAGTATATTGCTACATTGACTTTCTAGTGGTATGCTAACATTCAAACTTACAGTCATTGTTACAGAGTCAGTGCTTTTAACCTCCTACATTTGTTTCATCAGGACTTCCAGTCAGGTCATTACTATTAAATGAGGTAGGGTTAAAGTAATGCACTAAAAAATTTTAACCCACTGAAATTTATAAGTTTTGAGTAAAATTGACTTTAAACTCTGAAAATGTACGATCGTCTTATTGTTAACAAGTCATCTGTGCACGTTATTCCAAAGGAAAAAAGTGTTTTCATAGTATTTCACGAAAATGTAATAACTCTTCATTTCTTTTTAACTTATAAATTAACAAAACTCACATGTCACAAATACAACAGGAATGTAACACAAACATTTGTCCAATAGAGGGATCTTAATATATCGAAATATTAAAAAAAGTTCAGGAACACTTCACAATAAGGTCCCATTAGTTAACGTTAGTAAATGTATTAACTAAGATTAATGAACATTTTAGAAGTAGCCTATTTTTCATTGCTAGTTCATGTTGACTAATGCAGTTTTAATTTCCTTTTATTTAATTGAAAATCAATATGTTTATTGATTTGTGAATATGAAATTTACCATTAAAAGAATAAGATTAAACATGTTTGTTTTTATTATTCTCCAAGAGACCAAATAATAAATGTTTCCATAGCAAACAACTAATTATCAATATTCTTAACAATAACAAACACTGCCAAAAGGAAGGCTACTGTAAAAATCCTTCCCTTTTTCTCTATTTATTTATTTATTGTTTGTTTGTTTGTAAAAATTCTTATCGAAACTACCTTCTTTTCCCACACGATGTCACTGAGACAGCTTAGGATAATTGCATAATGTTAACCATTAGCCAAATACCTATGCAACGGCTAGGGCGCCACTATCACTTGGAGAAACATAGATTTACCAAGCAAATTTCGGTAAGTGTCGACTCATGTGATCCTGGCATGACTGACTAGCCCTATAAAACTCTGCTGTTCTTCGGTACAGTTTTACTGATAAATCCTTGTCTGATTAACACATTTAGAAATATTTAATCATATTGCAACACAGGCCTATATTTCTTGTCTGGCTATCACCAGACCAAGCTCAATTTAAAATTGAACATTGGTCTGGAGAGTCTGCTATGTATTTTCTACTGCACAAGAGGCGTGATCAACGAGCATTATTCATGGTTGGTCCTTCAACCAATCAGATCAACGATCCGGGTGACGTACTTTGCAGCGGGGCTAGCTGGTAAATTAGGCTTTTACCAAAGCCGGTCGGTAGTAAGGCAAACACATCCTTCTTTTTTATGAATTGTTCCAGGGCAAGTCTCTGTTCCGTTTTCAAAGAAAACTTGCCTTTGAAATCTTTTAAAACAGCATCGACAGCGGCATCAACAGCTTCGGTGGCCGCCATGTTCAATGTAAACAAAAAGCTGCTTGCAGTCGCTTCGTCATCGTGTTATACCCGCCAATAGAGGGTATGTACATGACGTCACCGTCGACCGTTACGACTGCGGTTACGCCCACTGAGAGGCAAAAGACTGAGCAGCATTGGTTTTCAGCGGGAATGTCGCGAAAAACACACAAAACACTTCCAAAACGGGAAAGAGCTTTGCGACTGACTGTATAAATAGCTTTGACACAAAATCTGAGGTATATATTTAAAAAAAAAATGCAGAAAGCAACAGAAAAAAAGCAAATGGATCACTGCAATTCACGGAAACAGCTGGACTCCATCTGAGAAACATGGATTTGCAGTTATCATTTTGTGTCAAATAGTTGGATTTTGAGGTAAAATCATACCGTATTGTATTGTTATCAGTGGCGTAACTTTGTTTTAAAAAGTGGGTGGGACAGGAATGGGGGGGTAATTGTATATTGTAATTGTATTATTACAATATAATAATATGATATTAAAATTAATATGATAGCTTCTTCCTTACATCTGCTATAATACAATATGTCGTTAGTCTCGATAGTATGTAAACTAGTTAATAAATATGAGGATCCGCGTCTGAGATTCGAATGTTCTGATAGAGGAGTGGAAGTATTTTCGTTTAGCGTGCAAAAGCTTCTAATCCCACTATGAATGATTTTTTTTTTCTCATTAAAACTAAAGATGTTCAGTGATTGTATATCAAGATCAGGGACACGTTTATGTGTATTTTGTTTTGTGATTTCAACGTAACGAATAGAGAGTCTCTGCAACAGTTAAGCGATAACGTTAGATTGAAGCTAGATAAGAATAGATTCAAGAGAACACTGTTGCGCCTCCAATAACAGCGACAACGAGCACTCAACATGATTTAAAAAACAACACATCCCAGCGCCAGATCGCCTATTATTAACACAAATTGATAATCAACTAGAGTTGTATTTCAGTGGCGGCTACTGGTCTGTCAGAGAGGGGAAGCTCATTTTCGGCCTACATCATAAAATTGTCTATTTATTTAAAAGTAAATTCTGCCCTACGTTCCTTTTCAAGAAAATGGTCTGTGACCCTGTCGTACCAACTAGGAGTCTTTTCAAGTAAAAAAATATTAAACTCTGTAAAACTGAAACAAGGAATGTGGTGTATAATTGTGTGAAATGTATGATGAAAATCAAGCAATTTCGCCAAGCAAATATCAAAGAAATAGGTTGCAGCAGTTTTTATTTCGACTGAACTTGAGAAATCCGCGGTGGGACTGAGCGCGAATAGCTTCAGTGATTCCTTATAGTACAGAATCGCTGTCAGTCAAAAGGAGATGCAGTCTTTCGACAGACCCTCCAATCATCTCGCAGAAGCTCGGAGTCCGGGCCAGCCCACTCCCCATTCACCCCCAGAGACGCTGAGCGTCCGTGGGCGGGACATAATCGCAGCGTTTATCCAATGACCGTCTAGTTTCGAAGCGCTGAAAAAAACCGTTCAAAGCAGCCCCATTGAAGTCAATGGATGCTGGGCTTCAATAGGGAAATGCACTGTGACGCTGCGGGAATGTATGAGAAGGAAATCGAGTCAGCCGACCTGCTATATGTAACTGATTCTGAACGAACTCGTCTTTGAGATGAACGTTTTCTAACGCATTTTTAGTCAATAAAATGTTAATACAATAGTACATATTTGACCATTAATTTTGTGACATTATAAGGGAAGCCGAGCTTCCCTTGCAGTCTTAAAGAAATCGTCCCTGATATATATATATATATATATATATATATAGTTACTGCTATCATAAAAATACACTTAGGCTTACTTGTAGGTTTAAAATTCTACATATGGCACATTTGATCAAAATGTATATTTTAGTCATTCTTTTGAGTCTGTTTGGCGCGAATGCGCGCGGCGGCGCTCGTTCACGGAAGTCTATGAAGTTTAGAGGAGAATGAGATTCGCTAGCAGAAGTCTCGTACACTCCTGACAGCAAAATGGAAATATTTGTATGACTTTCTAATATTTAAAGATGAGAATATACCTGTGAAATGTAAGTTATGCTCTTTGGAAAACACCACATCACAAAAGCGTTAAACAGCGCCAAAATCTGTCAGCACATGAATCTGTCAGAGCATCTGACGGGGCAAGCCGATTTAAACGATACTATATCTTAGCCTAATCTTACGAGGTATTTTTAAAGCCCTTAATATTAAGCATGTCTCATGTTTAAGCCAAATTATATTATGCATTTCCCCCACAGCAGCACTCTGCGACGTCCACCGCTGTTTTTCAGATGCGCTCGTAAACGGTATAGCCTCATTCCGTTAAATATATCGGTATATTGTACAAACTCGATATACCGCCCAGCCCTACACTACACTACTCGAAAGTTCCATATTTTGAAAAGATATACCATGTTACATAAATCTATCATTCAATATAATGCTATATATCAACGTATCATGCTTGTATCATGGTGCTAGCAAATACTTTTTTGTTAAGGTATTTTTGATCAACTATTGCGCTATGTAAATAAGGTACTTTGTAGCCTGTTATTAGTTACATTGATGCTGCTGCTGAAGAAGAAAGTCACCAGACCTATGGAATGGTTTTTGCAAATGCATTAGTTCTTACAAAATACACCTTTACCCCAGTAATGATGAAACTAAAAACGCTCTTGATATGTGTGACATATAGCCTAAAATGGTTCTTATGCTTTTCGTGTTCTATGTTGTTTATAATTCTATTATTTAGGGGTGTCATTTTATGTATTTATGTATTTTTGTGTTTTCCTACCTGAGAAGTATGAAAAATATCGCTGTATTTTTAAAAACAAGTTCTGTCATAAAACTCTAGATGGCGCAGGCTGATGGGTCGCAACCTGCTGACAATCACATCTTTAACTACACAGCACAAGCTGATTGGATCCTGTTGCATCTGTAGCCATTGAGTTTGCTGCTCAACATTTAAATAGTTGGCCAATGTTTGCTGCAGCAGTTTGTAACGCTCTTTCAGAGTTCCTCAGAACCCCTTCACCTTCCCCAGCTCCACCTGTATAGATCTGTTACAGGGATTTTCATTGAGCAGCAGAAGCATGTCTTACATGCTCACAGCAGCGTGTCTATGTATTGGCAGTAGCTAGTCTCTGTACTTACTCTGTAGCAGCAATAAACAACAGCAGCAGTATAGCAGATCTATTCCGCCAAGACCAAATACATAAACATTGTCTATCCATTACCATGCTAATCTCTTCAGAGAGTTGTCATGATAGAAATACTTGAAAATTTCATGCATGGATTACTTCCATCAGTACTGCGGAACACACTTAACATCTCATCAAATGGAAAAAATTTATCTGATATGTCCACACATAAGAGGTTATATGCTACAATAAAAACATACTAAACGTTGAATATCTCTAACTCCCAAGTTTTAAATATTTGTTTGTGTTGTCATTAATCTGGTTTGGTGGTGGATATAAATTGCAATGGACAGTTGTTTCAGATCAATGCTAATTTTTGAGGATAGGCTCTAGGTCAGAACAACATGTTTTCATGTAAAGATGCCTTTAGTTGTGCTTCCACTTTCCCCGAATTTTGATTTGAGAAATTACTGGATATTTGTCTTTAGTTTTTTTTAGTGTATTACAGTGTGTTACAATCACACTAGCTCTGCAGGGTAGTGAGGACTTTCCTGTGCTCTATGTGAGAGTTATAGTTAAGCATTTACTGCCCTCTTCAGCTCAGGACTACATTATTTCAGATGAAAGATATGTGTAATTGAAGTTAACCTCTGTCAGTACTAATAAATAATGTGTTGAAGTGTTTTTGACAAAAACTAAACACATGGACACACTGAAACACATGAATATTGTTTTGGGGGAATTATTCTTTTTTTTTTTTTTTAATGATGAAATGATTTAGGATGTTTTGTTTGTAGAATGGGTAAACTTTCAGTGAACCACAAAAGAAAGATAGTTCACTGCAGAAATATGTATGTTTATGTTTGAACAGGCAACGGTCTTGCAGAAAGTAATGTAATCGGCCACATATGGCATTTAATCCTTGTGAAAAGGCATCTCTGTGGTCTCCACAAATTTAATTTAAAGGGTTAGTTTACCCAAAAATTAAATTTCTGTCATTAAGTACTCACCCTCATGTCGTCCCAAACCCGTAAGACCTTCGTTCATCTTCGGAACACAAATTAAGATATTTTTAATGAAATCTGAGGGTTTCTGAACCACACATATGCAGCATTGCACATTTTAAGGTCCAGAAAGTTAGTAAAGTCATCGTTAAAATAGTCAATGTGATTACAGTGACTGAGCCGGCGTTCAGACGTAAACACGGAAGCCCTGTACTGAGTTCGCTATGTCAGCTGTGTATGACAACAGTTCAAATTGTTGAATGAAGTCGTTATTTTTGTTTTGTTTTTGCGCACAGAGAGTTTTCTCGTCGCTTCATAACATTAAGGTTGAACCACTGTAGTCACATAGACTATTGTCTTTAATACCTTTCTGGACCTCAAAAGGTGCAATGACATGCTGTACATAGAGTGTGTATTTGTTGCAGAAGTGCGAACATGGTTATATTCAACAACTATAAAGTAACTATAACAGCTATAAAATCAACTGCCTTCTGTTAAATTTAACATTCACTGTAAGAAAAAAAAAATCATGGACAAGGAATTTTAGTGACTTTTTCTTCAACATTAAAACACAACACAATGCAATGCGTAATTCAAAATATGGATAAAATGCCTGTGAAAAATCAATACATAAAATTCTTTCAAATGAACATTGTACATTGTGCCATATTTTTAAAGACTTTTCTTAGAGTCAAAACAGGTTTCCGGCTATAGAGTCAGTTTAACATCAGGTGTTTCTTAAAACCTTAGAGCCTCAGGATATTGCAAAAATTGTGATTAAACAGAATGTTTTGTACATTGTACAATTAATTGGTAAAACCACACTGTACTTTTAGTTTCATCAGTCAATATCAATTACGAAGAAAAAAAAACTTTTCAATAATTAACAACTAACAAATTATATTAAAAATATTTAAACATTGTTTTTATTGTCATTTATGGAACTGTTGCTGTATGGAAAAGAACTGCATAAATAATCTTCAAATATTTGCAGGGTCTTTCATGAAATTCATATGACTACATATCAAACTTCAACTGCAATTTATTTAATTATACCTTTTTACAAGTTTATGAATTTTTTTGGGTTGCCTTTTGTGCAATGTATTGTAATATGCTGCCCCCTGCTGGTAACTTGTGTAGTTACATTTTTGAATTATTTTTTATTATGAACAGAATTTAAAGAGAAATCAATGATATTTTGTTATGCTAGCTCGAGCCTTATTTAATTGCATTTGTAATTTATTAAGTTAATTTAATGTGGCAGGTGAAAGTGCCACCATCCCATTCTGCTTCAGAACAGGGACTTACTCCATTATTGTTGTTTATAAAAATTGAATTGATTAGTTTTACCATGAATTGATACAATATCTCAAAATAAATTATTTCAATTAAGGCATGGCGATATGGCCAAAAAAGTTATCATGATAAAATTTTTCCTATCAGTCGATATCAATAATTATCACAATAAATGTCAAATCTTTATTTCTTTCAAACTATAATATCTAGCTTCCGGCAGACGGCCATACACATCGATTTACGACTAAAGAGTGACTTCTGACGCGATGCAGCAGTATCGTAATCGGTTCAAACAAATAGGGCTGGGCAAAAACAAACTCATATCGAAATCCTCCGACATTTCTCTTTAAAAATTCTCGTTTTAGACTAACTCATAACTGGTGTTTTGTTTAGCTCTATCCTCTGTGAGTCTGTGTTCTTCAATCCGTCATGCGTCAGGTCAAGGGTTACTCTTTTACCGTAAATCAATGTGTGTGGCTGTCTGCCAGAAGCTAGTTATTATAGTTAATAAAGTTTTAAATGTGGATATTTTTCTTACAAAAACCCAATGCTTTGCTTCAGAAGGCCTTTATTAACCCACTGGAGCCGTATGGATTACTTTCATGATGGATGGATGTGCTTCTTTGGGATTCAAAATCTCACACCCCTTTCACTACCATTAAAAAGCTGGGAAGAGCGAGAATATTATTTAATATAACTCCGATTGTGTTTGTCTGAAAGAAGATAGTCATATACACCTAGGATGGTTTGAGGGTGAGTAAATCATGGGATAATTTTTTTTTTTGGGTGAACTATCCCTTTAGCTAACATGCGCAAAATCTTTTGAGCTCTCATTTTTGAGAAACCATCATATTGCGGCAATTGAGCTGAACACCTCGAGGACATAATCAGGCAGATAAATGGAAACACCAGTACCCCTTCCCTTCCCTTTCTTTTTTTACAACTAGTGGTATTTTGAAACAAAATGCTGGCAGGAGTTCCTGCTTAGATCACAAGGTGGCAGCAAAAGATAGTCATATATGTTAGAATGAAGGTAGGCTACATTAAAATGGCATTGAAAATGCAAGAATGTAGATATTCAAACAAAATAATAATTATAATCACCATAATAATTAGTTGTACAGATGAAAGCTATAGACACAGTGTGGGTGACCAGAGATGTTATAGATTGTGGAGCATTGGCTGTTGGTTGGGAGGCGGTTCTTGTGTTTGACAGAGACAGAAGAAAACATAGGCCTACTTCTGAAGTTAAACTGAACAATTATTTCATTGAATACAGTACACTTTACACTTGATGGATCTTTGAATGGATCTGTAAGTGTTCAGATGAAATGTCTTTGCAGTTGTGTAAGGTTTGCAAGTGTGTAAAGCTTGTGATAGATGTTCAGTTTGGTCATTCACAAGAAATGCCATTTGTGCGCTATGAATCACCACTGATAGAATCAACAACAGCATGCTGAACTCAGTCACTTTATTTGATAGATTTGACTTTTGTTTAATGCGTAATGCAAAAGAAATTTTAAAATATTTAGCTTGTAATATATTTTACAATATTTTACAATGTTTGTTTTTCATCAGAATATCAGCCAATTTGGACGTGGTCATCACCATTATATTTCAATTGGTTATATAGGGGAAAAACAAAAGGGAATTGAATTGTTTCACTGCCTGTAGTTTTTTTTTTTTTTTAAATGCTTTATCCATTTTCTCAGAATAAGCAGAATTTGTTTTTGTTTCTAATTATATGTTCACTCTGTTAAGCTGTGTCATTCCCCCTTTTTAAAAACTGGTTTGATACGTCTTACATCATACTTAAAGGGAATGACATCATTACAATAGCAATTATTAGCTATGTTTATGCACTGACCTTACAGTGTTCTGAAAAGAGAAATGGCATGTTTCCACCACATAAGAAAAAAACATGCTATGGTAATTCATAATTATGCCATAAAAAGTCATAATCGTGAGATAAAAAGTTGTGATTATTATATACAAAGTCAACATTGACATACTAAGTCAGTTATGAAAAAGTCAAAAGTATGACTCAGTTATGACAAAGTTAATTTCGACTAATAAATTATAACTTGCTGTAGTATCTCAATTTTGTCTTTGTCATATTATCAACTTATGACAATTTTGAATTGATTTTTATCTCATAATTACTACTTATTATTGCTATTTAGATTTTTATCTTGTACCTATGGTGTAATATCTCATAATTTTGACTTTATCTCATGATAATGACTTAGTATGTCATAATTTGGGCTTTTTATGACCTAACAGTATCTCATAATTTTTATTTTTCCCCCCTATTTTTTTTATTATTTTTAATCTAAGTAACAGAATGAACCAAGAACGATATTTATTGTGAGAACTTGCTAATTTATTGAATAACATATGTCAAATTAACGGGTCTCAGATGCAGTCAAAACATCTGTGTTGTTCCATCCTTTAAGGAGTAAATCCATATTTTGACTGTCCTCACTTCTGTCTCTAATCACTTTACCTCTGAGGCAATAGGATATATTGTAGTATGAGGGATCAGGGTAGGTGGGGAATTCACTTACATACTTCAAGATTGTTTATTATTTTAAGACTTGCCTGAACATAACCGAATGCTCAGAGCTTTTTAAAGGGGTCAGGGAGTGCATTTTTTTTGTCTCATCTATCCAACTAGTCAACAAACACACAATTACTCAGATAATACAAACAAAAACATTAAATAATAAAACAGATCAGAACTAAAAGCAGTCTACATAATTAAATAAGACACCATATGTTCAACCCATAGCATAAAATCTGGTAGTACATTAGAATAAGAAAATGTTTCTTGTAAAAGGGCTGTAAGTTGTTCTAATCAATCAAGGAATCAAACAAAATGCAACAGACAAAAAATCATAAAAGGCATTAATGTATTAGCATGTGATTTAAAAAAAATAATAATAATTTAAAGAATGAAAGTACAAAGCATGCACATTTGACTGAATTTATGTATTGCACATGACAGCAGCTTTATTGTAAGTTGTGATCATTTCATTGTGTTGGCTCCTCTTGATTTGCTGCATTATAATTGTGGTCAGTATAGACCTCATGTGGTTACAGTGTGTCTGACTTTACTAAATGACATTAGTATGCATTGTGTACAGCTTAAGTGCCCTCCAAAGCCTTCTAGCTTTATTGAAATCATTCTGATGTGATTAACATTGTTGTCATATGGACTCATTTTATGGGTGTCTGCTAAAATGACTTCTAAGTGTCAGCTATGATTATTATACTTCACTATGAAGCAGAGTTTACACATTTTTAAAGGAACAGTTCACCCTCATGTCCTTTCAAACCTGAATGTTTTTCCACAAAACACACACACACACAAAATAATTTTTGAAGAGTGTTTTGACTGTTTGTCCATTCAATGAGTCCAAAATAACACTGACTTTCATTGTCTAGACAATCTTATTTTATGTTCCACATGGAGAAGAAAGAAACTTGTGCAGATTTGTAACTACTTGAGAGAGAGTAAATGACAACATAATTTTAATTTTTGGGTGAACTATCCCTTTAAACCGATTCTAATTGACTGCAGGTTAAACGATGCATTTTCTTTTTTTTCTTTTTCTTCTTTCTGCCATGGAAAAAAAATAAATTGTTTTTTTTTTATTCAAGGTTCTGACTTTTTTCTTACAAGATTATACTGTATCTCACAATTTGGATTTTATTTTATAAGTCGCAATTCTGACTTTTCCCCCCTCAGAATTGAGTTTATATCTCGCAATTATATTCTGATTTTAATATTTTGTTTTTTGTTTTTTTTGTTTTTTGGGGGGGTTGTGAGGAAAAAAGTCAGAATTGTGAGAAAACTATCAATTAAAAAGTATTTGCAACTTTTTATTTCACAATTCTGACCCTTTTTCTCACAATTGCAAATTTATATCTCGCAAATTCTGACTTTATTTCTCGCAATTGCAAGTTCATAACTCGCAATTCTGAGAAATAAAACCTGAATTTCTAGTTCTAAACTCGGAATTGCGACAAATAAAGTCAGAATTGCGAGTCTATATTTTGCAATTCTGTGCAATTCTGACTTTTTCTCACAATTGCAAGATTATGTCTCGCAATTCTGATCTAAAACTCAGAATTGTGAGATATAAACTAGCACTTAAAAAAAGTAATTGCAACTTTTTATCACGCAATTCTGACTTTATTTCTCGAAAAAGTTTATAAAAAGTTTATTTCATTGAAAGTTCATAACTCACAACTCTCAGAATTGTGGGGTATAAACGTGCAATTGTGAGGGGAAAAAAGTCAAAAATGTGAGTTAAAAAATTGCAACTGCCATTTTTATTCTTAAGAAGACTCCCATAGTTAACTCCAGTTTGCTCTAGGGGATTGGCCTCGAGCAAGTGTACTGTAACAAAAGTGCTAAAATGATTACTTAGTAGTGTGTGTTTGTGTATGAGCGGTGCATATTGGTTTGTGTGTGTGTGTGTGTGTGTGTGTGAGAAAGAGAGAGTTTGGGTATTAGTTTCTCAGCCTTTCAGAAGAGCATGTCTCCTTCACAGAGCTCCAGGTGAAGGACTGTAAGATCTCAGTCTCACTTTGCAGTCCATCTGCCCAGACTGTTTGGGTTGGTATGACGTTTATTTAACAGGATTACAGATAACAGCACATGTGGTGATGGGGCTTGGACACTCTTCTCTTACACTTGGATATTAATCCTCTATATGCTTTGGGAAACTGATTGCATCAGATAGTCCTGCAGAGCTTTGGTCTGTCAGGGTAACCTCAGGTTAGACCTGTAGCTACAATGTGCAATCGTTACCTTGAACCATTTTCTATTTTTGAAACTAATTCCAAATGCAAAGTCAGATGTCTCTCATGTTTTTTTCATGAGAGAAACCCATCCCTCTTTTAAACATTTTAACGCTCTCCCCACCTCGCTTTCTGCTTATTTTATTCAGTTATTCATTTTTTTTGTACCTTCCTCCATCTCTCCGTCCTTCACACCTTCTTGGTTTAATATATTCATTTCATGAAGCCTAAACCTAGCCTTTCAAACAGGCAGCCATTTTATGTCTTATCACGGGTGGGCCACAAAGGCCCAGGCAGGAGTAGCACCATTAGCATTAGCATAGTACAGAAATGCCTTAACATGACTGACATCTTCTCTAGCATCATTGCTTTGATTGACACATCACCTGACCAGGTGGACCCAAAGATAGTAATATTCCTTATGCGGCAGTCTTGCATGAAAATGCAAAAATACCTCATAAAAAGACAGTAATATGCAGGGTTTGCTGTTTGAAGACCCATTTTACTGAAGATTCCTAATGCGTTATTACATTTACTTTATCTGTTTTGTAGTCAGAATTATTTGTAAATAAATCTCTTATTTTGTCTGTCTTATATTGTTTAGTGTGTTTTTCATTTGTGAAATATTTCTGTTTATTAAATTAATAATTTATCTGTTTGATTTAACAGTCTATATTTATTGCCAGAAAATTCAGTAGGTGCAATGACAATAAACATATTGGTAACACTTTAGAATAAGGTCTCATTTGTTAACATTATGCATTAACTAACATATACGAACAGTGCATTTTTACAGCATTAAAGGGTTAGTTCACCTAAAAATGAAAATAATGTCATTTATTACTCACCCTCATGCCGTTCCACACCCGTAAGACCTTTGTTAATCTTCGGAACACAAGTTAAGATATTTTTGTTGAAATCCAATGGTTCCGTGAGGCCTCCATAGCCAGCAATGACATTTCCTCTCTCAAGATCCATTAATGTACTAAAAACATATAAGTCGTTATTTTGTTTTTTTGGCGCACCAAAAATATTCTCGTCGCTTTATAATATTAATATTGAACCACTGTACTCACTTGAACTGATTTAAATATGTTTTTTGTACCTTTATGGATCTTGGGAGAGGAAATGTCATTGCTCCCTATGCAGGCCTCACGGAGCCATCGGATTTCAACAAAAATATCTTAATTTGCATTCCGAAGATTAACAAAGGTCTTACGGGCGTGGAACGGCATGAGGGTGAGTAATAAATGACAGAATTTTCATTTTTTGGTGAACTAACACTTTAATTAACCTATGTTAATGTTAGTTCATAAAAATTTTCCTGTTTACACTTCACTGTGTATTAACTAATATTAAGGTACATCTTTTGATCCTAAAATGTATTAGTAAATGTTGATGACATTAACTATGCTCTAAAACCAGGGAAGTTACGGTAACTCAACCATTTGAGGAAACCGATTGCCTTAAACCATTTTTAAAACCAATAAATATGAGTACTGTAAACTCATATACATTAAGTTAAATTCACTTATATATTAGTGTCGGTTTAATCAATCATTAGAGTACACTTAACTTAAAGATTTTAAGTTTATTCCACTCATTCAGTTTGAATTCATGTAACAAATTTAACTAAGTCTTAACAATAGCTACTTAAATGGTTTGAGGAAACCGATTGCCTTAAAGCAGTGGTCTCAAACTCAATTCCTGGAGGGCCACAGTTCTGCACAGTTTTGCTCCAACTCTAATCAAACACACCTGATCCAGTTAACCAAGGTCTTCAGGATTACTAGAAACTTCCAAGCAGGTGTGAGTTGGAGCTGGTTGGAGCTAAACTGTGCAGAGCTGTGGCCTTAAATGGTTTAAGTTAATCAAACTCAAAGTAATAAAGTTACATAAGACTAAGCAAAAACTAACATTGGTACAAAGCAATGATGTCAGACAGGGCCATTGTAAAACTCAATAAGTTCAGAATACTCAAAACATTTAAGTAACAAACTCAATTAATTTAATTAATTTCACTGTTCGGTTTTACAGTGGATTAATAATTGTCGTAAGTATTGTTCATGGTTAGTTAATGCAGTTAACTAGTGTTAACAAAGGAAACCTTATTGTAAAGTGTTCTACATTTTATAATTATCAGGAAACATTTGGTCAGTAAAAAATAAATCTATCACATACCAGGAAAGTGAACAATACCACTTGACAAATTTGTCTTTTTAACTTATTGTTTTTCAAATAATTTGCCTTTTTATTAAACATTATACAATAGATATTGAAGTTTATGTAAAAGATGGAATCTTTTGTACTCAATTGCATTATGCTATATCTGATGGTCATTGTAAATTATTAAAAGTTCCACCAACATTTTATTACATTGTTCATCAGAAAACTATATGTGTTGGCGTTTCCAAGGAACCGAATAACCAAATTGTTGATATGAAGAACCTATGTGACCTAAATTACTTTTTTTTTTTTTTTCTAAATATTCAAAAATCCTTGAAACAACCTCAAGAACCTTATACGGTGAAAAAAGCTGAATGACAAGAAAACGCTTCTTTGCTGAATCTTGTGAAAACAAGCATTGAAGAACCTTTTTATAAGTTTAGGGCTGCATGGATCAAAAAACAAACCATAAGTCAAAGATTAATAACAGAATACTTTTTTGACAGTTGAGGTACTTGCCTGATTGGTCAGGTAGTCACCACATATTTACACGCGTTGGAGTGATTCATTTTCATATCAAGCAAAAAATAAATAATTTTCAAACAACAGTCAGTGATTTAATGGATCTGGTTTATTTCCCACACACACTCACAAGTGCTCCGTGTTTTTGGCCCCAGTCTGACCTTTGGGTTTGAACCTCGGTCAAAATTATATGTTTTACGAACTTCTCGCTGAGCACCGCATTTTCAGGAATGTGTGGTTTTGCTGACGTCTTGTATCACGAAAAGCTTTCAGAATGTCTCTTTACTGATTGGGAATCATGTGTTTGATTAGGGCATCCATAAATCAGTCTATTTGTCACACAGTAAGAATGTGACCCGATCCAGATGTGCCTCTGTCACTAACTTTCTCTGTTCCTTTCTCTCCAAAACACTTACTTTACTGCAGCATCTGCGACAGAGCAAACAGAATATAAACACACTTCCAAACACTGAAAATTAATTCACGTCTTCACATAAACCTTTTTTGGCCTGGGTGGCGGTTTATTTTCTCTGAGGTTTGCGGAGGTCGTCGCTTCAGAGGTCCCGCAAGAGGTGCCTGTTTTTCACGCTTGTGTAATGATGTAGCCTATAATAAGCTTCATAAATAACATTAACAAACATACGGCTATAATTGCTTAACAGCACATTTTTGTACCCTGTATTAAAATATGTAGGCTATATATTTTCGTTGCTGACTGTAGCCTACATATAGGCCTATACCAGTTATTTAATATTTGTTCATGCCTGAATGAAAGTCGACGTAAAAAAGTGCTTCCCGTTATTAAATCATATTTCGGCGCGTGTCTATGTTATCAACAGTTAGAATTCTACAACTTTCTGGTTCACAATTCTTTTTTGGTAAATAGTAAAATACATAAAACGAACTTTTGGGTGAATGGACCCTTTTTCCTGGTGTTGAGCTCCGATAGTTCAGGTGTAGATCAATCTCCTTTCTTAGCAGGCCTTTATATTGTACTTATCACTGACATAATCTCCATGCACACCCAACTCTCCTCCGAGTAGGCTATAACACACATGCTGTGCGCTGGCATTTGAACAGCTGCGATCCATATTCCTCTGTCTCCATATTTCAGTCAGCTGTCGAGGTTGTGTAAGGAGAGCTTTCGCCTTCTGTTGAAACCGCGCTATGAACTCTCATAAACAATTTAATCGTGCATAACTAGTCATTTGTTTGAATTTCAGCTCAAAGGTATGCATCCCCTCACCTTATTTTTAAACAAGTAACTTTGAGACCGACATATTTTAAGAACTTTCCACGTCATATTCTGTGACTTCTTACAGTTGTTTACGTCACAGGAAAAACGAACGAGTTGCAATGATCGATTCGATTGTCTTTTTAAATAGGCTAGTCCTAATTAGCATAGCTTTTCAATTCTTTTGAATTTGAATAATTTCGCATTCCAAACATAAATTTGAAAAAGTTGCCAATAGATGTCGCCGTTGCCTATTTCCAAGCGGTAACTTGTTTCAACACATTGACAACTTTAGCCATTATTAATGATTTATCCCAGCTTATTTAAGATTTTAATTTTTTTTTAAATGTCGGTAAAATCATATTCTTGTTTGCAATTGGCCGGTTTTTATACATTATTTTTGAAAATCAATCGCTTAATACGATATAATTCAGCTAATAGCCTATGTGGACATTAGCTATGTCGAAATATCAAAGTTATTAAAAATCATATTTCACCACTTACATTAATAGAATTTTACCATTTTATAATAGGCATATCATTTGCTTCCTTTACAATTAAAGTAGGAAAATCACAGCAGCTAACGAAAATGCTCAAATGACGTGTCTTAATTCAGTCATGGATTTTGAATAAATAACTCAATTATTTAACTTATGATCATAGATTTCAGTAACACAATTCATCTCATTTTCTTTATTACACAAAAATATATCATTTTCACAATTTCTGACAAATAACTCTTATTAACTCTGTAAAAGAAATGCAGGCGAGCTACACGGTAAACTCAAACATGCTGAAATGAATATAAATGAAAATACAAAAAAAATGATATTGCAGGATGGGAGCGTATTAAGAAATACAAAAATTATTTTGGTCTATCTGATGACGTAGCTATATGCTGATATTGTATAGTCACATTTTAGTTTCGTTAAATAATTTAGAGGTTTCTGATAAGTTCTGTGTTCATGAAATAGTCTTCAGAGCGCGTTGTGATGTTTCATGATGAGACCTGTATGAGTAGAGAAAAGGAAGAAATGGGCAAAATGAGTCAAAATGTACTTCAACAAATGACACTACGTCAGTAGAATTATATGTATCTCGATGCAAATGCCTGATTGTCTCCGGTTAGTCGTTAAATAACTTTAATTGGCTAAGCCTACAAGCCACATAGGCCTATCAGTATTTAGGATTATTAATAAAAACGTGTGAATCAAAGTTTCATTACTAGGCTGTTTAAATCTAAATGGAAAAGGTGTCTAAATATTTGAATGTAATAAATAATGAACTAATGATATCTGATGTAAAAATGTAATTAAGTTGTTATAAAGTCTCTCCGACTCTTTCTTTTGACTTGTGTATGAAGTGCTTTTGTGTTTATTAAAGTTTAATGTGATCAAAACCAGTGCTTGAAAATAAAAACGATGTGTGCATGTAGCTATAAATTACCTGTCATGGATGACTGGAAACGGTGGTCTGGACGCAAGTGTTGGAGATTCAATTCTCTGAACGTTCTCTTGATCTAAATAAAATTCAAAAGATAAATAAATGAAAAAACGAACTTGTATTTATCAGAAACAGCAGCGACCAGAATGTTGTTGATCTTGAAAATGACTTTGCATATTGAATACTAACCATTATGTTTGAGACTGAAACTGTCGGATGAGTTATCGCTGTCTAGACATGGAGACCCAGAGGCAGACGAGGGTTTCTTTTCTGGGTTCGTAACGGGGCTGTGGTTTGGGAAGTTACTGTTTTGACTCAAAAGTGAGCGCACCCCCATCAGAGAATTTGCACTGAGGAAAGCTGCGCTCGCCCAGTTGTGTAGTTTCCCAATCTGACAAGTATAAATTCCGTTAGTGGAGAGGAAAGCTGGATGGGTCGAGGGTGAGGCCCTGAGGCCTGCAGGCGTCGAGGAGACACCGAGTTTCTGCGTGTTATCGGGACTTGTCGCCGTCTCCGCCAAAGACCAGATTTTGGGTTTGCTGTTTCCAGGCCTCTGACACACTGGTCCACCAGGAGACACCTCACCGACGCTTTTGACCACACTCTGTTCTTTATTACTACTCGACACAGTGCTGTCCATGTTTTTAAGTGCTGGTGAGGATAATATCCGCGGTGTTTCTACGCTTTCTCTCTCGGGTTGATTATCCGAGGTTTCCTGGTTCTGATCTCCTCTGGGCTCCTCAGCCTTGTCAATATCGATGGTCTCCAGATCGATTTCTTCCTCGTCGTCATTTTTGTCCGCGTCGTCCTCATTGTCGCTATCGAAAATTCGTCCGTCTCTGTCCTCGGCACTGCGACCCCAGGTCACTTTATTCTCCTTCTTGAGTCTCCGGCGCGCGTTCGCGAACCAGGTGGACACCTGCGTGAGGGTCATCTTAGTGATGATGGCCAGCATGATCTTCTCACCCTTGGTTGGGTACGGGTTCTTTTTATGTTCCTGAAGCCATGCTTTCAGTGTGCTGGTTGTCTCTCTGGTAGCGCTCTTGGCCCGGGCCGGATCTCCGTACTGGTACTGGCCGTATGGGTAAAAACCGGGCGCTGTGTGGACTGCAAATCCTGCTGGGTGAGCCCCGGGGTTATCCTTCAACTCATACTGCGACCCCTGGGAATGCAACAATTAACTATGAGTAAAAGTTTTTTTTTTAAACCATCAGAAATATGTAGGCTATAAGAAAGATGAGTAAGGTGTGTAAATCCTCATTCTTTGTTTTGTTTTGTTTTTTTAATTTAGAAAAAGAGAATTAGTGAACTGACTATTTCAGCTCTTCAGCAAACTTCTTATGAGCAGTTCACTTTAAAACAAACAAGTCCAAACAAATGCAAATTACGAAGAACTAATTTCAAATTTAATCAACATTTAACGACGCTTAAAATGTTAATGTTTTCAGAAAGTTGTTAGAGTAAATTAGTTCAATAAGAATAACTGTAGAAATGCAATAACTATGACTCGTGGTTTATTTGATTTATCTAAAATGTATCAGTTTGTGCGAGTAAAAAATGTACACATTACAAAAATTATAATTTGTTCTTTTTAACTAGGCATTTATGGATAATTATAAAAAAGTTATTCTGTGACTTCATGCAACTCTGAACATTTGGTAAAGATGTCGTTTTTTTATCTTTTCGAAACGTTGCCAAGTATTAAGATTTAGCCCTGACAGAGTCGCGTTTAGTGTTTCATTCATCAATTCAAAACATTATACAAATATTTATCCGCGGGAATGAACTGTAAAATACTTTTAAAAAGCCAAAAGTATTAAAGTATCTTACCATCTGAGACAGTAGGGCCAGCTCTGCACTGTTGTAAGGTAAAAAGGCGCTATAGTTTTGCACGGTCCACGGATTCGCGTACATGCCGAGCATTGGCGTGATAGCAGCTGCTGCAGTCGCGGGATTTGCGCTGTTCTCCGAGCTTCCCTCGCGTGGAGAGGACGGCATGATACCCGTGCGCTCAGCTCCGTACACGTCTTGGGAAGCGTTTAGGAACTGTGGGTAACCCAGCTGGGGGAACGACATGTCCAACTCCCGAGGAACTCTGTCGGAGATTTACAAGAGAGAAGGGCAATCCACTTTCAATCACGGCAATAATTCTCGCTTGGTGCAGAAGCGCGGTCTCGTCAGGAGGAACGTCTAGTGATGCGTCTACCCTCTGGACCTCTCACAATTTGAAGTTGACGGCTTGATTGGCATGCTACTTAAGCGCGAGGCCCCTCCTATCCGAGGCCACGCGATAAGTAGGCTGCAGTGTGTGTTATTGTGTGTTTGTGTGGCAGTGTAAACGAAGTACTTCATGCGTCTTGTTCGCGTAAAGGTGTTGAATATGACGACAAATATCGAACTCTTTAAAAATAAAATAAGAAAATACAATTTAAAACAATATTAAAAGCAGTGTTGCTTAACATATGTATCGTGTATCGTATTTGACGCTAAACAGATATTTAAAATAATTAATTTATAAAAAGATTCAAAATATTGTGAAATTGTTTATTTGAGCGCATAAATAATGCAAAAGTGCTACAGTAAAAGTTGATTGCTAGTTGTTGGGTTAACTAAGTTGTCTTATGATGTGAAATATAATATTTTAAAAGATAATACATGTATTTTTATTGTAAAATTAAATAGTATGGATTTTAGTAGGCTACATATGATAAAAATTATAAAATAAATACAATAGCTGCTTATACGGTCATATATTGCTGACATTGTTTTATTAAAAGATATGTTTTAGGTAAAAGTATCATTTTCCCAGAACAACAATTAATGGAGATGCCAATTTTTATTAACTTTAAGTTATCACGAAGCCTTCCATTGTGAAATATTCATATAGTGTAAATACAGTTTTTCCCATATCTTGATGCGATTGTTTTCTTCAGCAGCCTACTATAGAAACAGGCTGGATTTAGTGAAGCAAATGCCATTTATTAAATAAACACTTTTTTTTCAGCTTTTGTGTACTATAAGCTTGCGTTCATTAAAGTTTGCCATTGATGATTTGGCCATTCATTGATTGTGCAATGCCATATAGCATCTCCAGTCAATATTTCATGTTTTTATTAAGCATTTTCCACACGCGCATGCTGCTCAGGAGTTTGTATGTAGAAGCGGCTTCTACGTTTGGTTAGTGTGGAATCGTGAAGAAAGTAATAATGGAGCGTAATAGTGATTTGATGGAGCGGAGAGAATCATCATCATCACTCCCCTCCCTCTCACAGCGCGCGCGCACCCACACAAGCGTTCACACGGCGTGCCAGAGAGGGTCTCAGTAATGTCCAACAGGGAAACAAACGATCCCGTTTATGGTAATTTGCACATTAGCATCACACAGGTTGTCCCGTGATAAGGTGACAGGTTAATGAAATGCTCCATTCAGAGGAGCCATTTGATCCCTCTGAGAGGTTGTGATAAGGAGCCAACCAGAGAAGCCTGCAATTAAAATCACAGCCTATCTCTCCATCCCAGTATATTTTCTCTCTCCTCCTCTCATCCACTGCTGGTAATGAGGGCTAACACCCCTGTCTGCGCTAATCCTCCCCCTGGGTGCACCTTGCTATCAGATGTTAGCTTTGTAATTATTTATCCAAAAAAGTCATAATTTCATGCTCGAGTAGCAAATGAGTTTGGCGAGCTGGTTAGTCAATTCTCTTCGTGTCCTGCGAAGCGGAGAGTGAGATTTAATGATTTAATTACAGCAGTTAGTCCTCCATTTGGCAGTAAGCAGTTTTACATTTTAAAATGGCAATAGAATCACCTGCCAGTGACGTTCTCAGGTGCATCCAAACATGTTTTCACTAATACTGAGATGATCGGTCTATCATTAAGGGCAGACTTCACATTTATTTACACCATTTGTTTAAAGCAGGATTCATCGCAGTTTATGGACACTGGAAAGGATCTGGTACACTTTCCTCATCAGTGAATTATACACAAACATTAAAAAGTCCATATGGCTAGTGTTGTTTTGTTAAAAGGTGCCAAACCATTAGTGTTTATCATATTATATATATATATTTATCATAATGGTCCCAATTAGGTGGCCTTAACTACTATGTACTTACATTTAAATTAATAATTTAATACAATGCACTTATTGTGTACATACATGTTTTTATATTGTACTTATATTTTTAAAAAATACCTGCATGTAATTACAGCTGTAATTCATTTCTGTAATTACATTTTTAATTACACTGTTGACCCATCCCTTACACCTTAACCCACCCTTAACACCAAACCTGTCCCTAACCTTACCTGTATCGCACACCACCAATAGCAGCAAAAGTGTTCTTTTTTGATGTAAGCACATAGTAGTTTAGGCCACCTAATATAAAGTGGGACCATCATAATATATTTATCATATAAATTAAACTGCTTTCAATGCTTTATTCACTTTGCAGACATCAAAAATCCATAAGAGCCTGAAATGGTCAATTAATTGATTTCTCATTCATTTTGTGACCTTTTTATTTTCACATGCTACCTGGGTTGAAATTGTATATATGGTTAGTGTTCAAAGATACATTTCAATACAAGAATGGCATAAGAAAATAATGTTTTTTTTAAATGGTTCAGTCAATAACCCTGTTTTGAGGTTCTTCTAATTTGATTATTTGGTTCTTTGAAAGTTAAAAAGTTCTTAATGTTACATATTCTTCAGCCCTTACAAAAACTGAGTGATTATTACATTCATGTGCACTTGTATTTACAATGCATTTTAAGTATTTGAAATATTATCATGGAATTAGCATATACATGGCTAAAACATAATATTGCTATGTTAAAAGGAAAGCCCTTATATAGGTTCAAATTAAAAATGCTCTCCAATGCCTTGTAAAACCCTTTTAGAACTGATATTTGAGTGCGAGTGTGGAGATCTTGTAGAATTGGCATGAAGTCATATCGACTGTGTTTATTTTCTTAATGCACGTTAGTGGTATTTTTAACAATTTTATTCATTTATATATACATTTTGGTACTTGTAATTACTATGTATTTACATAAAAAAGAGTGGTTGATACAATGTAGCTTACTTATTGTGTTCCTGTTGTATTGCAAAACACCTTTGCTGTTGTATTGAGGTAAGGCTGATACGGGTAAGGTCAGGGGTTTTGGTGGTATGGGTAGGTTTAAGCATGGGTTAAAAGGTAGGGTCAACAGTGTAATTATAGATCTAATTAGCCAACAGGAATTAATTATGGATGTAAATACTTGCAGGTATTTTTAAATATAAGTACAGCATTAAAACATGTATGTACACAATGAGTACATTGTATCAAATGATTCATTTTAATGTGATTAGTAGTTAAAGACATTTAATATAAAGTGGGCCCAACTTCAGTATGCAATGCCCACTTTTAACTATCCAATTAACAACCAATGGACAACATTAAAGTGTTAGTTCACCCAAAAATGAAAATTCTGTCATTAATTACTCACCCACATGTCATTCCACATCCGTAAGACCTTCGTTCATCTTTGGAACACAAATTAAGATATTTTTGATGAAATCTGAGAGGTATGACTCGTCCATAAACAGCAATTTAACCACCACTTTGGTCCAGAAAGGTACTAAAGACATTGTTAAAACAGTCGACGTGACTGCAGTGGTTCAACTTTAATTTTATGAAGCGACAAGAATACTTTTTGTGCGCAAAAACAAAAATAACGACTTTATTCAACAGTATCTTCTCTTCTGTGTCATTCTCATACGCCGTTTACTTTCAGCACTTCCAGGTTCTACGTCAGAACACCGACTCCTTATTGGCCGGCTCCTGCGTCAGCATCACACAAATGCATCGTGCTGCTCACGTGAACAGCCTCTACCAATACTGACTCCGCGTTCTGATGTAGAACCTGGAAGCGCTGAACGTAAACAGAGTATGAGAATGGCACAAAAGAGAAGATATTGTTGAATAAAGTCATTATTTTTGTTTTGTTTTTATGCACAAAAAGTATTCTTTTCGCTTCATAAAATTAAGGTTGAACCACTGCAGTCACGTTGACGGTTTTACCGATGTCTTTAGTACCTTTCTGGACCTTGAAAGTGGTGGTTGAATTGCTGTCTATGGACGAGTCATTTACCTCTTGGATTTCATCAAAAATATCTTGAATTGTGTTCCGAAGATGTCTTACGGGTGTGGAACGACACAAGGTTGAGTACTTAATGACAGAATTTTCATTTTTGGGTGAACTAACCCTTTAAGTTCCACCAAAAATAAATTCTGTCGCAACTTCCTTTTCATGCAGAATTTACCACTGTTGTGCAAAGACTGCCAAATATTTGTTACACTAAAGGACTTTTTCATAATTTGCATCTCCTGCCTGGCATTGGGATAATAATTGAAGGTTGGTCTCAGTTTACAGGCCACAAAGAAGATCAAAATGAGTCAACTCCTCATGTGCATAGAATTTCATAAAACGCCGGAGAAGGAGAAAATTACTTTAGGTGGTGAATCAGAACATCTAAACTGAATGGCAGTACTGCTTTACCTTGATCAGTTTTTTGCTGACACAGAATCAAAGCATCTTTGAAACTCATTTTTTCCTGTGAGCACGTTAAGCTTTTTTTTATCTTATTGCATACATGTGAGTGAAACGAGCGCTTCCTCTGCCTCCAACTGTGAACGTTGAAACAGCATGGTTTTAATATGAAGGGTCTGACCCTGATTGTCATCTTTCACTCCATCTCCATCTGCCTCTGTATCTGATTTGATGACACGGGGGACCGGGGCTCATTTTGCAGTCCATTAACAGAGGGCAGGACTCCAGTTCCCATGGGTCCTGGTTATCCCCCCTTCCTCACCCAGCTACCCTCATCTGGTGAATCCTCTCACCTCTCTAACCTCCCCCCTCAGTTGCTGACCTTTCTAACACTGTTGGCTAAACATTGCCTCCCTCTGTAATGAGCCATTAAACTGAATGCATTAATGACCATTTACTTTGTGTGTGTGTGTGTCACTGCACTGTGAATCTGACTGCAAGGGATTTTACTGCAATAGATCAAGGGTTTTGTTTTCATTGCACATATGATGAATGCCATCATATCTGTTGTCCTTGGATTGTTGAAGTGCTTTATTGTGTTATAATATGCAGACATTTTTAAATCCCTCAAGAAAGAAAAAAGGTAATCCTAATGAAGAGGAGATTAATTACCCCCATTTGTGTGAATGTGTGTGTCAGACTTTGGCATAAAAATTAAGTGTGTGTGTGTCGCCCCTTTAGTTGACAGTACAGGAGGAAGTGTGTGCCAACATTTCCTTTCCTCCCGGATGTCCTCTAACAGACCTGCTCTCACAGACCATGTGTCGTTTAACTCTTTGTAAACTCACATAGACAGAAAGATGACAAATATTTGAAACAATTAGTGGTCTTAGCGTCACTTATTGTACCTTAATCTTAATCTTTCTCTGGTTTACAACTAGACCAAATGTAACTAAATAAACTAATAAATCCTGTCTTGACAAATTTGCTCAAGTGACAAATTCAGAAACAAATCTGTAGATTTGTAGATAGGATTATCTAGTGAAGAAGGTAAATCCACTAACACTTGTTGGTGGGAGAATTTTATTTAAACCAAACCAGTCCGTTTTAAAATACAACTTAAATGCAAACAGTAGCAAAATCCAGCCAATGAAATAGTCCAAAAAATGTAAACTACCAATTAGAACACAGCTGTTCCAATTCCACCATTTCAAAAACTACAATAGAAGAGGAGTATGAAACTCATTTATAAATTGCTTTGGATGAAAGCATCTCAGACAATTCAAAAGTAACTCATCAATTAGTAATGTTAAAACAAATTACATGATATATTGTTATAACAATTTTGTAGAAACTTCACCCCTACAGGAAATAAATGTCTAAGATAAAATATAGAAATCACACTAAAATAAATCTAATTAGTCTGATAAAACTCCCTGGAAATCAGTACAATATCAAATTTTCTTAACCTTTCAGGATTTCCTGATACCCCTGCACACATTGTCCTGCACCAATGAGCCAATTACCCCTGGAGTGTGTATTAAGAGATGACCAGATGACTGTGCAGTGGAGCTATTGTAAGTGACAAAGACTCAGTGATAATGAGTGTAGGATCCATTGACGAACAGCAGTTTGATGCCATCACAGCTTCATTTCCCTACTTAAGGAAGGAGGACAAAAAAGTGAAGAAAGGAAAGAGCAGAGATTGAGAGATTTTAACACTGATGACCCTTTTAGTGTGATGCTCTGATTGCGGTCTTGAAAGGTTTAATTGACTTAACATTTAAGGAAAATTAGCTGTTAGTTTAAACAAGTGGTTTTCAGTTGGTTTTGCTTCAGGACCCAGATTTAATATTGGACATCAGTACCAAACTGATTATCATACAAAAGTAACAAAATTATAAAATATAAAACATTGTAATTGCATCAATAAAAGCAGTCATTCAGCAGCCTAACACATGGAACAAACACTGGGCTAAATGTTGCATTAGTTCTAGCCGTTTTGCCAAATGACAAATTAATTTGCGCCGAATTAGAGCGTTCGATTGGGCGTGCAGCCTTTGACGTAAACAACAAACAATATGGAAGCCTTTTCTCTTCTTTTAAAAAAAAAGTCAAATTATTTTGTTTTCCAAACTGCACATGATCATGGTTAGTTCACTGCTTTGCATTAGTTGCATTTCCCCCTTTCAGAACAGACTTGTGACCCATTTTTAGGTTGTGACCACCAGTTGAGAATGGGGTCAAAAACAAATAAGTGTACTGTATATATGTGTTTTTGTTTTAAATATCAAAAAAGTGAATTCGGTTACAATTATACAATTCATTTTTAATGTACTTTTAATAAAATAAAGCACACTATGGCAGTAAGGTCTTCATTAGGTTTTGATAATGGTCATATTTTTGATTAAATTCTTTGTAAGCCATGGTCTGCAGCCCGAGGGAGAATGCTTCAGCTAATACCTCCTCATTATCAATTAGCGGGCGGGTTAAAGTTTGTATGTAATCGGTTCTTAAGAGAGTCAATAGGTGTCATTAAACGTCAGAGATCCTCTGATAACGTGAACTCAACCCAGGAAAGGTCAACCGCCTGTGGTCTTATACAGTAGATCATTGTCCAGACCCGAGCGTGGCTGGGCCGATTCAGTTTCACCGGTTCACCAATTAACCACTTCTAATCCACGCTGTTTGCTGTTAAACTCAGCTCCATCATTTCCAACAGAGTTTCTGAATTTAACAGATGTTTTACACGATTGCTGACTACATTGGCAAACCCCTCCGCCCCCTTTCGCGAGGGCAACAAAAAGCTTTCAAGCAGGCCCATTTTAGAAGGCCTGCATTTGAATCTGTTTCACAGTTTATTTATTCCTTTGTTTCAGTGCTAGTCAGTTTAATGCTTAGCATGCACTATTAGCAATTAGCATTGCTTTCAGGCTCACTAGGTTGCTGATCTTAGAAGCTTAAAGCTCTGCCTGCTGCTTTGTTGTGGTCATTGATGCTCAGAGGGGGTTCTGGGGGTTAACAATAGACGAGGGGGCAGGAGAGGTTGTTGGCTAGGTGCTGGGATGGTTGGAAAAGGTACCCTGAAGTGGAGCCTTGTTGATTTGGTCCATTCAGCGACATGCCTGGGATAACCTTACATGCAAATGCATTTGATAGCTGTGATGTCAATGTTTTGGAACTATCATCATCATCAATTCATTCAAGCAACGGTCATTTAGGAATGTTTAAAGGGATAGTTTACCTAAAAATTAAGATTAATTTAGTGAGTCATTTACTCACCCTCATGTCATTCTAAACCTGTATGACTTTCTTTTATCTGTGGAACAACAAAGAAGATATTTTGAAGAACTTTTTTGGCCATGCAATGGAAGTCATTGGGGTCTGATATAGTCCCTAATGGACCCAATTGACTAAAGTTTTATCCAAAATGACTTACTATATGCACTTTTACTATGCACTATTTACTCACCCTTGTAGTGTATGAATTTTATAAGGTTATTTTATATTCCCCCTCCTCTACGTAAGGAAGCTGCGACAGTTCACTGTCCAACGTTTCACTTTTCAGTGAAATAAGTGCATCATTCGTGTATTTGAAGTGCACTTTTTCTTCTTGGAATTTTCAGTGTGAACACACTTCTCACACTATTTATACTATAAAATGGCATAGTGCATAAGCACACGAATTGGGACACACCTAGAGAAATTTCTCAAAATAACTTCTTTAGTGTTCCACAGATAAAAATAGTTCAGGTTTGGAATGACATGAGGGTAAGTAAATGATGACAGAATTGATTGGGGGGGGGTTGGAGGTTGGTGGTGAACTTTTAGTTTCCCTTTTAAAGGATTAGTTCACTTTAAAATGAAAATTACTCCAAGCTTTACTCACCCTCAAGCCATCCTAGGTGTATATGACTTTCTTCTTTCTGATGAACACAATCAGAGTTATATTAATAAATATCCTGATGCATCCAAGCTTTATAATGGCAGTGAATGAGACCAACAAGTATGAAGCTGAAGAAAGTGCATCCATCCATCATAAACGTACTTCACATGGCTCTGGGGGGTTAATAAAGTCCTCCTGAAGTGAAGCGATGCGTGTGTGTAAGAAAAACATCCATATTTAACAAATTATAAAGTAAAACATCTAGCTTCTGCCAGACTGCCTTCCATATTCAACTTACAAAGAAAGTATAACGCCTCTCGTTTTTCAAAACACTTACGCTATACGTCCTACGCCTTCCGTATTCATATTACGGAAAAAGCGTCAGGTCAGTTATGCTTTTTTTTGGTAAGTTGAATATGGAAGGCTGTCTGGCCAAAGCTAGATATTTTACTTTATAACTTGTTAAATATGGATATTTTTCTTACACAAAGGCATCGATTCGCTTCAGAAGGCCTTTATTAACCCCCTGGATGGATGGATCCTGTTCAATGCCATTATAAATTTTGATGCGTCAGGATATTTATTAATATAACTCCGATTTTGTTCATCAGAAAGAAGAAAGTCATATACACCTAGGATGGCTTAAGGGTGAGTAAAGCTTAGAGCTTAGAGTAATTTTCATTTTAAAGTGAACTAATCCTTTAATCAATTATATTCCCAGATTTGTAGGTTTATGCAAACTAAAATCATCTGTTTATCTCAATGAATTGCATTAGTTCTATTGATTCTGTGATTTTTCTTGCCATCTGCCAAATCATCACACCATGGAGCTACCCAAAGGAACAGTCTGTTACATTCATTGCTAAAATCCGGTCCGTGTGCGAGCGTGTTTTGGTTCGCCGAACCTCGGGGACCGGCTGGCTCCCCCAGGACTAAGTGCCCCTCATGGGGTGGGATAAAGAGGGTATCCTTTACAGAGCAGGCCTTCATCCACTCACCAACCCCCATGGAGCACAGGCTACATCAATCGACACCACCAAGCCTATTGTCTGCACCGGGATTTAATCAGGTATTAGTTACCCAAACTGCAAGAGAAAGCTTAAAGACGGTAAGCTTAAGTGATCTCCATAGTTACCTTACAGCTCATAGCCTTGAGTATTATTAGATTAAAGACGGCAAACTGCTGGAGCAATAGGACAGAGAGAAAAGCTAAATCCTATAAAAGCCTATACAGCCTTTAGCATTAAACAGGCTACAGGGAAACTTTTTGTTGGTAGTCCAGGTAATCAGATTGGACATATCAGACACCTACATCTGGCATCTCATCTGATGAACTCTGAAAGTCACCGTGAGGTTACGAGAGCTCCTCTGGCCTCTAATGCAATGCTGCATACCAGGATTTCCCTAAGATACACACGGCGTCAAGGACTGTATCAAATTAGAGGTGCTGGTAGAAAGACAAACATATGTCAGGCAGGAGCAGATCGAGTATTTTAGGAGGAGCTTTAGTCTTTTCATCTAAGAAACGTGGCATGGTTTATGTGTGTGTGTGAGTGGAGGCCTCTATAATATTCTCAAGAATGTCGGCATTACCTGGAGTGTGGCCCATATGTTTCTACTTCCTGTCTAAAAATATTCAAAACTTCCTGAGATGATCTTCAGCCTCAACCTGAGGAAATTTCAGCCCTGGTGTCAAAATCCGTATCCCACCCATACCGAAGGGTTTGTAATTACTAGAACAATATGTGGTGGGGTGTGTGTGTGCGAAATATATTCGGCCAGAACAGAGACAATGTTGTCATGAGATTTTGCAAGGGTTCAAGAGGCGGGCGACTCGGGCTGCTCCGAAGGGAGGTGATGATCACCGTACAGACGCCAGACTGTCATTAAGTACTCAGTGGCCTAATTATAGATTTAAACGTGGCTTAAGTTAAAAGAGAATATATCATTAATTTCAGACAGTGACAACCTCATGTCCTATTGCTACATTTATTAATCATGGGATATTAATTATTTATGTTTAAACAGAATCCAACTGAGTATATAATATCATTCAATATACCCTGCTGAAGAAATATTAAAAAAGGCAGTTGATTAAACTGGTCAGGGTAACACTTTACAATAAGGTTCCATTTGTTCACATTAATTAACTACATTAGTTAACATGACTAACAATGAAAAATATGTCTAAAGCATTTATTAATCTTAGTTAATGTTTATTTCAACATTTAGTAATATTATTGAAATCAAAAGTCACCTGTTAATATTATTGAATGGACCTGAGCTAACATGAACTAACAATTAACATGAATGAAGATGAATAAATACTGTAACGAATGTATTGCTTATTGTTAGTTAATACATTAACTAATGTTAACCAATGGGACCTCATTGTAAAGTGTTACCCTGGACCCTTTAGATAAAGAGTATGCATTTTTAAATAGCATATTTTGGACTTAACATTTTTATCATTATCAAAACCACCAAAACACCCTGCTCTCCTCATTAAATTCTAGCAGGGATTGGAATGAAACTCTCTTGTGAACCCCAAATACAGAAACCAATTAGCAAGTCTGTGATTTCTTTTCCTAGTTAATGATGCTATTAACTTTTGATAGCCCTCTTGTTGTTTGCTTTATCACTTGCTTCCCTAAATAGTCCCAGTTGCTGCTCTAGTACTCTTTTCTCAGCCTGGTGTAAGTTGCCGGGTGTTTGCAGGGCTGTTTTCTGTGCCATGTGGCTCTTAACTAATCAGGGACAGACCAGTGTCAGTAAACACACAACACAACAGTGCTAGACTGAGATGGGAACTTCCGTTCCTGACATATACACATGTTTACCTTGCTTTTGCTATCTAAATCTGGACATACCACAAACTTAAAATGTCAAAGTGTCCATGATAAAGAAATATCTGTTACACTTTATTTTTGTGTCCGTGTTACAGTGTAATTATACATTTAAATACTGAGTAATAATAATTAATTACATGTACTTTCTAGGGTTAGGGTTAGGATCCGGGTTTTATTTAGGGTTAATTGCGTGTAATTATGCATAATTTATAGGTTTTATTACAGTAACTACATGTGTAACAATGACACTGTAAAATAGTGTTACCGAAAATCTTTAACCCTTATTTTTTTTTTTAAGTTTTAAAATATTATTATTTTTTAAAGTAAAAAGTATTTTATGGTTATTTACAAATGTAATTAAATGGCAATTAATATCATTATGTTTTTGGGGAAGTCGCACTAGATGACAAATGTTGAGTTTTTTCTTTATTGTGATATCAGAACAGTAGACATTTTTGACTTTATGCCCCAGAAAACATCTAATTCAATTTTAACTCAGAAATTTTAAACAGACATCATAGAAGAGGTGTATGAATTGCATTTTTAATGTATTTATATGAAAAAAAATTACAATTGCCAAATAATAATAATAATAATAATAACAATAAGCATGTTTTGACCCTTATTTTTATATAAAGCATGCTTTATTTATTTAAAAAAATGTCCCAATTGAGGCCGTCTCCAGATGCCCCCTAAGCAAACTTTTGTTAAGATTTAACACACCTTTAGAGATACATTTGTTCCTGACTGTAAAACATTACTGCACCATTAAGTTATTTGAACTTATTTCTTTTATTTAACTCCAATTGTCATGACATGTTTTGGGTTTTGAACTAAAGTTTATAAGTTTTTAAAAATTAAACAAATTAATCCATTGTTGACTATTTGTGAGTTGAGTTAACTTATGTTTAGTTGAATTCACTCACATTTTTTTTTTAAGGCAGCAGATGAACTTTAATTTCTAAGTTTAACCAGCTGGAAATGTTTTACAGCTAAGTAAATACACACATGCACCCATGTTTTATGGGGACTTTCCATAGATATAATGATTTTTATACTGTACAAACGATATATTCTATATGCTAACCCTAATCCTACCCATCACTGAAAACTCTCTGCATTTTTACATTTTCAAAAAACATAATTTAGTGTGATTTATTAGCTGTTTCCTCATGGTGACCAAAAAATGTCCCAACAAGATCTAAGATTTCTGGGACATTTAGTCCCCACAACATAGGGTTTACCAGGACCACACACACACACAGGTTTGTTTTGCTATCTTAGTGGGGACTCTCCATAGGCGTAATGGTTTTTATACTGTACAAACTGTATTTTCTATCCCCCTACACTACCCCTATCCCTAAACCTAACCATCACAGGAAACATTCTGCATTTTTACATTTTCAAAAAAACATCATTTAGTATGTTTATTAATCCATTTCTTGTAGGTGATCTCAGGTTTTTATTACATCGTGGGGCCATTTGGTCCCCACGATGTAATATAAACAAGAACACACACACACACACTCAGATTAACTTGTGGAAGGGCAGTGTAATGAAGCTTAATTAAGGAAGCCTGTGTTAGCTGTTGTTTTAGCAAATATTTGGTCAATGGCAACACCTCTGTGATGCAAACAGATAACCTGAGCTTTGTTTACTCGCGCGACTGACATGGATCACTTTAAAAAAAATAAGCTTGTACGAAAAAGGTCTTAGACCAGTGCTTATCTTCCTCATGAAACAATAACAAATGGATAGAGTCCATCATCCAAGTTAACAGTCATATATTTAATACCAAATAGAAACAGGATTCATAGCAGAGAAATGAAGCAGGAGTGCAAAGTGTTAGAGGGAAGAGCTGCTCTTTTGCTCTCCAAATCAAAACCAAAGATATGTGGGGAAGTTTCAGCTTTGTCTCATAGTGATACTGTTCCCTTGAATAATGACATCTATTTGTATTCCTCTCTCTCTCTCCCCCTCTTTCTCTCCTTACACATATATATATATATAAATCTGGATAATTACTTAAGTCATGACAGATTGTCTCAGCATAGGTCACTTGAAGGGGCACCCGCTCTCCCTCTCTCCTTACTCTGCCCAGCCCTGCTTTGAGTGCCTAGTAGGACAGTCTCCCTCCAGTGTTAATGATTTCCGCCCGGTTGGCTGGCAGCATTTCTGCCAACACAGGTTGGAATGAGGCAGCAGTGTGGGTGACGCTGCCATCTGTCCCAGTAAAGTGCCCTGTGTGGTGCCCAGCTGGTGTGGAACTGCTAACGAAGGAGGGAGTCTCATCTCACTCTTTCTCTGTCTTCTTCTTTCCTCACTCGATCTAATTTAAGAAACTGTAGACCAAGTCAAGTGAGTGAGACCTTTGTTTGATTCTATGGACACTTCAAAATGTGATGTTCAAACAATTGCTTTGTGTCAAGAAAAGACAGAAATTAATTAATTCATTCATTCATTCAAAACAATACTAACAACCAA
>RJVU01057109.1:5998383-6054572 GCA_003731715.1 Anabarilius grahami
CATACAGAACAGATTAAAAAATATATATATATATATATATATATATATAAAATAAAATAAAATAATTTATAGTTGTGTTTTTCCTGTACAACGTCACATTCAGTAAAACATTGTGCAAAAATCCCTCTAGTTCACCCGTTAATATTTGAACATTAAAATATCAAAAAAATGTGAAGATAAAGAATAGAGATGAGATGAGAACATGTGCTTTATCCCAGAGACCACTGTGCCTGGCATTTCCTGTGTCTAAATATTTAATATTGTCCTCAAGTCTTATTCTTTCTTCTTTTCTTCTCTTATAGTACTTTCTTTTACATTTATTCAGTTTTATTTGTTCTTTTAATGAAGCATTGTCTTTTAGTGCAAGCCTCATTTTTGGTCTAAATTACCAACAAATACAGGACATTTTATGATTATTTAGTGTGGATTATTATGTTTTAAGCATGTATTTATAGCCTAACATGTGCACAAACAACTCATTAAGCAGAAACCCTTTGGGAAACAATTATGAAGTAAACACAAAGAGTGCAGTAAATGAAGCCTCATTTAGAAGAAAGTCGTATTTAACATTCTTTGATAACTTTTTAAAGTTCTTATACTTTCTAGCTAATGAGTGCAGAGCGTCTCAGTCGGTTGCGTTATGAAGGATAAGTAGAAACTTCACTCTGGGCTTTTCTTGTATGACTCTTATCATCTGCTTTTGAGGCACGAATTTCATTAGGCTCCATTTACCACAACATACAACAACCAAAGCTAACATACTGGCACGGTGAAAGCATTGCTACCTTTTTTGGCATTTTGTCTTTTTGACAACACATATCCCTGGTAATCTTACCTGCTCCGAATATCAAATGGGAGCATTTTTAACCTCGTATTTCCGATCATCTACGGCGCATTCAAACAGGGCGGTGTGGTCCTATCTAAACACTCGGCATTCATAGCACGATGACAGGGTGTGTTTCAAAGCACTCTCTCTGCATTCTTCATATGTCTCCTTAAAGACACAGCTACTGTACTGTGGGTGCCTGCCAGTCTGCTAACCTCTACCCAAGACAATGTCTTAGGCTCCTTGAAATCCCTACTATTAGATAAAAGAAAGAAAAGAGGTGATCCCTTAATACGGCTGAATGGCACGTCTCGGCCTCAGTGGCTGGGTTGTTCTTTTTTGTTTGCGTTTGACACAGAACGATCACCTAGTTTGGCATTTCCCAAGTCTTTGTCTGAGATGAACCTCTGCAAAATTACTGTTTGAAGTACTTACAATATTTTGGCTGTCTGCGAAGTTTTAGTCATTATTATCCACCGGCTTTGAGGTCATACATCACGTACAGCTTCTTCCCTCCTTGCAAACTTATGATCAAAATGTTCTCGGGTAATTCTATGTTTTACGTAGATTAGAAGGAGAATGTTTCGCCTTTAATTTTGAGAATTGTAACTAGCGTCCTTTACTCCACCCCGTTCACAATGGATGGGATGTAGAATCACAGAAGTAATGATTACACGGCTATAAGCAAACGTTTCAGCCGTTTAGTCTATGCTTGACTCATAGGTTTGCAGAATCAGGGTAGTTATTATAAAGGAAGCCATGGTAATCTGCACACATTCAGTTTGGGGTATCGGGTTAAGAAACACACAACCTGTGGGGTTTGGCATCAGTGTATTACAGGATATTTCAGATTTTGGTTGTGGTTATTATTAGAGATGGTTGTGGTACAGTGTGTGCATGTTTTTATCATGCGTCCATGATAAAGAAAAGAAAAAAACTCTAGTTTAAACTAGTTTAAAGTGCAGTTTTTTTTTTTTGTTTTTTTTTTATCTTTCTCTCACACATGGTTTTGAAAAACATGTTCCTAACCCCCCCAAAAAATAAATAAAATAAAAATAAATAATTATGAAATTTTACAACCTGAACTAACATCTCCTTGTCATAAACGGTCAAATTATATATAATATTGTGACGAGCAGGGTGGGCGAGAGCCGTGAGGGAACGGCACGAGGAAGCATAAAAGGAGGAGCAACGACAGTGAAAGTTGAGAGAGGACCAGGCCTGGACTTTGCTTAGCTTCCAAGATCAGACGAGATCGGCCATACCACTCTGAGCACGCCCGATCTCGTCTGATCTCAGAAGCTAAGCAAAGTCCAGGCCTGGTCCTCTCTCGTCCTTCACTGTCGTCGCTCCTCCGTGAGAGACTCGAGGCCGGTGCGACTCGCAGCTGAAGATCGTTATCACTCGCGTCACTGGCCTCGTGCCGTTCCCTCACGGCTCTCGCCCGCCCTACTCGTCACAAATACACCTGTTTTATGTTTTGTTTTGTTGGTTGCACCGCATAGCTTTAATTTGGTGGACAAAAGTTTTTCAAACATTAATAAGCATTTTATTCTCTCTAAGAAACAATAATTAAAGAGTATGCCAAATTACTTAAAAAGTTTCCTTTTCATGAATTTCTTTTTTTTATATTTTAATTAGACATTTTTTAGTTAAAATAAAAAGGAATTTTAATTCAGAAATTTAAAACATGCTCATCATAAGAGGTGTTTTCAAGTTACTGTACTGTACACTGTAAAAAAATCTCCGAAAAATTATGGTAAAAAAAACGGCAGCTATGGATGCCAGAACTTTACCGTAAAAAAAATATGGTGGCAACATTTTAGGTTTTAGTTTACTGTCTATTTTAAAGTTAAAATCCATATAGTTTAAAGGTTTATATTGTAATAATTACAGTTAACTGTTTATTTTACACACTGTAAAAAAAATTCCGTTATTTACAGCAGCTGTGGTTGCCATGAAATTTACTGTAAAAAATACAGTAGGTTTTACAGATTTAACTTAAATTTACAATAAAAAAAAAAATCATAAACTGATATAATATTAATTTACCAATCTTTTGAAATACTAATTTCTGGTTTGTACCTTTGTAATACACTTACAACCACCAAACACAGTGGTGATGAGAGTCACATGATGAATCAAAGCTAATCACAAGCAACTTTTCCAAAAGCTGAGGAGGACAATAATATATAGAAGGTGCACACAGTGTCATTCACACAAACACTAAACACCATCATGGTAACACACATTAAATTTTAAAAATGCAATAAACATTCATTTAACAACATTAGATGCAACATAAAACTAATGTACAAAACTAAGAAGAAACAGTGTTATTTCAACAAAAATACTTCAAATGTGAAGTGTCACACAGGGAATTATGGGAATGCCAATTTACGGTTTTTCACTGTAAATTATACAATGACTTGTTATTTTTAACTTCCAAAAACTGTAAATTTAACATTATTTTACTGTAAAATTACATTAAATGTACAGTTAGATCTATTATTAGTTCTATTATTAGTTTTTCCACCGTTTTCTGTAAACCAGTTAACTGTTTTTCACTGTAGCATTTTTACAGTCTTTTACCGGTAAAATCAGGATAATTTTTACAGTGTATGTATGAATTGCATGTTTAATGTAATTTGAACAAATGAATACAGGGCAAAATAAGCTCTTGTAAAATATTTCTGTGCTCTGGATAGATTTTTCTGTATATTTCAACAAACATTTTGGAATCACGGAATGCCCTCTCTTTCTTGCACACACATACAATATGATTCATAGTTCATGGTATAAGGTTTCTTTTTTGATTTTACTTGAGTATCTTGTTCAAAGCCCCAAGGCTACCTCTGTTCCTAATAGTAAATTGGCTCTGCAGAGAGCAAGTAATAATGATCATACAGCTGAAAACAATTGTATTGTTTAACTGGTGGGCATTACTCATTCTGGGCATATCTGTTCATTTATTTTGAGGCTACTTTACTTTTACATTTATTTGTTTTTATTTTTGCACGCAACACACTGCCATCATGCTTGCAGCATTTCCTGTTTCTTAAAGCTTTTTTTTTTTTGGTACAGTTTGTCTTTTTAATATCTTTTTACTCTACAAGCAAAAAAAACCATATCCCCTAAACAAAAAGTGTCTTATATTTGTAAAGCCTGTTCATAAGATTAACAACAAATGCATGGGCATGCATTAAAAATAAATGGTACTGCACAGTGCACATCACAGTAGTCTAGATAAGCATGTCTTGGCATCATCTGCACTGTTATGCTTGACCAGAAAGGTAAACGGCTGTGCTATCCGGATAGTCTCCGAGGAAAAATTCCACCTGGAAACAAACAGGTTGCTCGTGGCTCGGATGAGGGGAATGTTTCCCCATCTGTGCCCAATGGAAAAGTGTGTGTGAGAGGAGCGCTCGACAGGACTCTCGGCTTTCTGCCCCGCCACTAATGATGTGGAAACGCCTCCATCTCTGTCGGAACGAATGCTCTGAAGGATTTATACTGAGCCTGTGGCTTAGCGAGAGCCCGTAAGCTCGCTAAATTACTAATGTATCATTTGATGAATAGGCATTTTTGCCATTCACTTTGAGAATTGTGATTTCCTGTTTTTTTTTATTCTCCCTACAGGAGTGCTGCACTTCAGTGGCAATCAGTTTACTAAAATGTCCACCTGTCAAAGTCAAGTACATCTGTACGCAATCTTTTGTTTTATGTGCTTTGTACTGAAACTAAAAGGCCCCCTGTCAACAGCAGCTCCGTTGCAAAGTAAGACCTTGACTGAGAGACCCATACAAGTTGCTTATACTGTTTATTTTTAAAGGAGGAAGGCAACAGCATTTTTTGCCCTGCGGGTAGCAATGCATTCTGAGCTTGGGCTAAAGCTCTGAATGATGGTAAATCCATTCAGTGTGTGTTTGTTCTCCTCAAAGCAGCGCTTTATCAGATATTCCAGAGAACTCAATCTATTGCCTGCCCTTAGGTGATTTGTAATGGCTGATCATTGTCTATAATGCATAATACATTACTGCGGGTCCCCCGCTCCTATCAATTCAGCTCACTTCAAATGCCTCTGTCAGCCTATCTCACCCTTGAGCCAGTCCGGATGTATGAATAATGTGTTTAAAAAATCAATTGAAGGGATTGGGTCTTCCCTGTAGCGTCTGTTTATCAACAGCGTCTTTAGAGGTACCAGATTCCCCCTGCCATCTTGAGGGAAAAGTGTGTGAAATAAGTTATGAGTAAACAAAATGCATACAATTTCCCTCGGTCGCTAAAATTTCAGCAGGCTGATAATGGAGTGAAAAGACGTGATGTATATGACTGAAGGATGAACCGAATGGGGAAAGAGAGAGAGAGAGAGAGTGGAAATGCTTCTCAGTCGCTCCATCTGGCCCCTCCTCTCCCTCTGTGAGGGGATTTGAGTTTTATTTACATTTCACAGGGGCTATTATCCCCTCATTAGTGTAGCTCTAGAGGGGTCTGAATTACCCCAAGAGCCGGTTAAGAGCTCAGCGCATTTAGCGGCTGAACTAAAACAACCAAATCTTTTTTAATAAAGCAAACGTAGCATGCTCAAGGTGCGGTTACATTAGTGAGATTTCTGCGATGTATGAAGCACAGCTCGCACAGAAGTCTTTTTCAAAACAAACAGCTTTCTGATGCAAATCGCATGGATTCCTATTTAAATGATTGGATTTTGCCTCAGAAAATTTGCTGATCAGTGGTATATGGGATCGCATCTTAAAGTCACCATGAAATCAAAATTGACCATTTTTTAAATGGAATATTGCAGTAATTATTATAAATGTTTTATCTGTGCACATCATTATTTAAAAAAAATTAATGTGCCCTCATAGTCTTTAATTAAATGAACTTCCCTCTATATCTTGCAAAGACATCTTTTCTCCAATGTGTTTACTAGTCTGAGGGCGGGGCAACCTGTCACTCACATCATGAGATCACAGCAATAGCAAACCACAACTATCCAATCCCCAATAGTCAAAATCAAGCCCCGCCCTACATTTTTTCTTGTTTGAGAAGCCATTTCACTCGGATATACACAGTGTTGCCAAGTCTGCGGTTTTCCTGCAGAATTGGGCTACTTTAACACTGTTGCCGTGGGTTGATTTTCATGTCCGCGAATTGAAGCGACTCCAAATAACGTCATATTTAGCCCCTGGAATGCTAATTTTCTCAAGGGAACCCCGACAAAAACTTGGATTTTACCCCCCGGAACACGATTTTTACACGATTTCAGAAGACCCTCCCCTGAAATGCAATTGGGCGGGTTTTTGTTGTGAAAACCTGGCAACCCTGGATATACATCACATTAGGGAAGAAAATACTATCTCATTGCCGCCTTTAACGCCTTTTAAAGTGCACATCTATGCTAATTATCACTGACAAGATTCCAGGTTCACCTGAATTGCCATTTCAGAAATATTTAGCTACTGTAATTAATCCAAATAAAAAATGGTTGAAGATACACCATCTGAGTCTATTTGATCGTGTGCGTATTATTGTTAAATGTGCGACTTCAAAAAAACACATCCAGACGACACAGACAGAGCTAACAGCGAATTATTCGGTGGCATTCGATTCATTTCCCCACTCCTAACTCTCTCCCGCGCAGACACAGGGCCTCTTATAAACGCACAAGCGCCTTTGTTCTTCCTTTGAAAAAAAAAATGTGGCGAGAAAAAGGGGAAATATTTATAAAGCTCGGAACGATTGTGTGTGTGTACCACCGCTCGTCCCTGAAGATCGCCACGGAGATGAGGGTGATTATAGGAAATAAAAACAGCGGCGGCAGGCTCATTAGCATAATGATTTCCCCTCGCGCTCCAGCGCGCCAGAGAGGGGGAGAGAGAGCGAGAGTATGAGAGAGACTCCCAGCGCTCCTTAAGCATTTGAAGCATGTTAATAATCATTAAGTGTTTGGAGTAGAGAGGAGGGGAAAGAGAAATCTGCCAGGGATGACTGGTTGGTTCACCTGGGCAGGACCAAATTAACCTCTCGCCTCCGTTTCCGCCTTGTTGCCGTCCCGCTGCCGTAAGGGACCTATTAGCGCAGGCTTTTAGCCGGGAGAGTGTTCGCGCTACCCTGCTATTGGCTGTGGCCATCAATAGCGTGCTATTGCTTTTAATATAGCAAGAGTTGCCTCTCTCGCTCTTTCTCTCTCTCTTTAGAGATGCTAATGGCCTATCCTGGGAGATTAGATAAAACAGTACAGAAATCAGCTCATTAGCGGACACAGATGCTAACGAGTGTGGTGCGGCATATCAACACTGTGCCTGATGCCTGTGTCTCGTTACTAGTCCTGCCAACCTAGCCTTCGCCTACCTGTCTTCGTCAGCTTTCAGAATGTGACACTCAAGCTTTATAAGCAGGTAAATTGATTTTTATAGAATTTAACAGTGTTCAGATTAATTTTGAGTCTGACCTTATTTTATCAAGTTGAGGAATGATATAAAGGTGTGTAACATCCAGTAGTGTCAGGCTCAAATCAATTTGACTTTGATAATCGGATAAGATTTTTCATCCCTAGCAATTACGCCGGGTTTCATTTTGCATTATGGAAGAGCAGCTGTTCATAATTTCCATGGCAACGACCCTGCTGGTTACCATTTGACCTTCATGTCTCTGGGCCAATTTTAATTGGCTCTTGTATCAAATTAAAAGGCTGTGACAAACTAACCGTGGCCAGACGAATCAACACATGAAATGTTCGTGTATACTAAAACCGGAAGCTCAAACCATTCATGAGAGCAATTTTCATCTATCCAGGGTAATGTATTTGCCTTTTGAAGTTGGAAAACACAGGAAGGAAATAGCTTGACTTAAAGTAGGTATTTGCAAATGTTGTATTTAGAGTATTTAGGCACTGACTTCACAGACACAACATTGCCACAGATATGATTATTTTTATGTGTGTATGTGTGTATTAGCTTCCCTCGTTGTCAAAAAACTCAAGGTTCAGGCCTCAGGAGTTAAAAAAGAAATAAAATAAGAGGAAAGCCCCATACCTAATGTTCTTTTTCCCCTCAGTGCATAACCAATCACATTCAAATGATGGAGTCGGACCCACATGAGGTTCTCTGTGACGGTAATGAAAAATCTCACTCTCATTTCCAAGTCAAACTCCTTTCAATCTGTCTTCCCTGATATTCATTTCCATATCTGTATAGTAAATATGGATGCAGATATGAGCTCCATTTTGCTGTATTTGTCTGTGGAAAGGCAATGATTGGTCTTATTCATCCTAGCGGGCAGGGAAAGACTCAGTTTCAGTGCAAATTCCCATAGCGACAGTTTTAATTTAGTTCAAATATAGGGTATTAAGCACAGACCTACCTTATGTGTTAATTTAATCAAAATATGACCAGGTAATATTTCATATATAGTAATCCATATTATTTTCATTAGATTCTCATTTTACTATATTACTATAATAATTATTTTTTTAATTACAACAAATAAAAACTATAACAAATATCAACATAATCTATAAATACTTAAATCATTTAATATATATAATTTTAATAGTATAAAATTTTTTATAATTTCTAAATAATTGATTTATTTTTAACTTTTTTTAATTTTATGCATTGCACTGAAAAGGATGGGGGTGCTTAATTTAAAATTGAATGAATGAATGAATCAATTAATTAATTAAAAAACCTTAATGGTTTCAAAACTAGGCTTCATTTTCTTAATGCAAAATATAATTTTTTTGGTAACAATTTACAATAAGGTTTAATTAGTTAACATTAGTCACTAAAAATGAACAATATTCTTGTTCTACAGCATTAATCAATCTAAGTTAATGTTATTCTCAAAATTTACTGATATATTTTTAAGATCAAAAGTTTTATCTGTTAACATTAGTTAATGCACTGTGAACTGACATGAAATTTTTTTTAACATTTTATTTTATTTAAATGCTATATTGCTCATTGTTAGTTAATGTTATGCTGAGTTCCAGGCAGGTTTTTGAGCCCGTAAGTCATGACTTCAAACCACGACTCACGACTTTGTAGTGTTCCAGGCAAGTCACGCCAAACTGCCTGAGTGTAAACAAACCAGCATGGCGGACCGTCCGGGGCTTATGCTCATTTACAATCATTTCTATCACCAAAGGTGCTTACTCCTTGCTTATTTGAGGGAAACAGAGGAGGAAAAATGGTGCATAAGGCAAGAGAAGCTGTTTGTTTTATTTTACATTATTTTACCATGCACTTGCATAAACACCGCATCCATAGGGGCTGCCATTGTTGTTTCGCGGGCAATGTGAGGTCAGAGCACGGAACTGGGAGTACATTGATCTAGTACGAGTTCACGGGTGGGAAGTCACAGGTTTGACTGCTGTTCCAGTGCACTTTCACGGGTAGGTTGGAAAAACACGGGTTGCCTGGAACGCAGCATTAGTTAAAGGCACAATATGTAGTTTTTCGCCGCTAGAGGTCGCATATTCAACACAAAGGTGCAGCTTTATGACGCCTTGATTTCGCGGAATCATGGGAAGTGTTGTCTTCACGCCTACAGCTGGTGGAAAATAATCTGACGGCTCGGGCAGAAATCATATTAATGGGTGAGCTAATGTATTAAAAATGTATTAACATTACCGCTTGCTAACGAGAGACAAGCGCGAGCGCAACACACGGCTCGAGAGCAGCGGAGCTTTTATTATGCCGCAGACAACCGCTTCTGCTTCTTCTGATCAAGTGGATGTGGGGCAACGCAGCGCTGGTTTATCATATTAGATACATTTGTGTGTTGAAAGTTGTTATAATGCTACTCTGTGCTTTTGCTCTGCGGCTACTATGAGACACTTGTTGCACACTGCAGTAAGCTAGATCAATATTAGTCATGGTAAAACATGGTACTTACGGTAAATCAAGAAAATTAGATTTAAACAATAAGACTTAGGGTGCTTTCACACTTGGAACGATTACCTGAACCAAACCCGAGTTCGATTGCTCCCCCCTCCCCCTGCCCCCACTGGACTGTGTTCACATTATATTATTTGGGTCCGAACCACGGTTCGTTTGCCTCATTAAACCAGCAGCTGTTTACTACGTTGCTTAGTAACAATGGCGCAGGAGAAGGCGGCAAAATGCATAACGTTGCTCTCCTCATTTTTATATTTTTGTTTTTGAACCGTTGGTTTTGTTCATAACGGCTCTTGCGTCTTTCTGCCGCGATTGTAGAATGCTGAAGGCGAGCAGAAATGAGAAAAGCTACGCTACAGCTCTCTGTTTGCAGCACGTCAGTCACGCTCGTCGGGAAAGTGAGTGAAACACACACACAAACATACATTTTTATCAAATAATACGGCATTAATAGCGGTTCACTTCCGCAATTTGGCACGTTTGCGTTCATATCAGAAGCGAACCGTCCCGGAGTTCACTTGAACCGCACCCCAGACCACCCTTTTTAAGCGGACTCGGGTACGGTTCGCTGGTGCGCACCCGAGTTCAGAAGACAGTGTTCACACTATCCAAACGTACCGAACTCTGACGTCAATCGAACCCGGGTGCGCACCAAAAGTGCTAATGTGAAAGCACCCTTACTGTGTTGAGCTATATAACATTAGATTTCTGTTGATGAATGTATCCAAACAGTTGCTCACCTGTCTAATAAAACACATAATATATTAAAGTGTCTTTTTCCATGGTTTCTACAAAATAAACCGGAAATCAAGGGTAACGCGGGTATGATGTCATTGATAGGCGACGCACGGACATGGTCCGTGTCCTGGTTAAAAGTGCTTATTTTTTCTGGATTTAAATATTATTGGAAACATTTTGGGATAATGTAAGTACACAAGTCTACAAAATATATAACATTGTTCTAGTGGTTTTTGGATATTTTATTCCAAAAATCTTACATATTGTGCTTTTAACACGTTTACAAACGAGACCTTATTTTATAGTGTTACCATCTCCTTCTTTCTTTCTTTTGATTATTATGATATGGACAACTTTACAACTTTAAGAGTTGCCACTTAATATGTTTGTTGAGTTCTAAAATGAGCAATGTTCAGTCAGTAAATAAAAGACTTCATTAATAATGTTGTTTTCAATCAAAGTATTTAATTTTCCTTGTTCTTTTGTTCAGCCATAAACACACTGTTGCAGACATTTACAGTCAGTCCTTAAGAACGGATCAGGCGTGCTGTTCTTTCAGATTCATATTCAACCTGAGGTTCTCCATCTGACATTCCCTTTCCTGAGCGCTCCTAAGCATCTCCCCCAGCATCCCTCTTTCTCTCTCTCAGAGCTCAGCAGTGGGGACTGAGATTAGCCTAACCAGATTAGAGTGCTCTAATGCATTATTCCTCAACCCTTCCCTCCACTGCAAATCCACTCATGTGAAAATAATACACATCCCTGTGTCAATCACTCTGGCCTGACCCCACTGGGGCCAAAGCAGCCTCAGCACCACTCTAGTGATTACTAACTATAACAAATGTGACCTCTGAAATCCACCACCGTAAACAGGGAAGCAATCAGAAAACTTGGAAGATGACTCGAGGAATGCCAGTGTGTTGTGTAAAGTCAGTCAGGGTACACTCTAAAAAAAATGTTAAAAAAATCAGTGGCTTTGTAAATATCACAATAATAAACAACTATGCTACCTTAATAAAATTTCTGAATATGACCTAAAGGTGCCCTAGAATTAAATATTGAATTTACCTTGGCATAGTTGAATATCAAGAGTTCAGTACATGGAAAAGACATACACTGAGTTTCAAACTCCATTGTTTCCTCCTTCTTATGTAAATCTCATTTGTTTAAAAGACCTCCGAAGAACAGGCGAATCTCAACATAACACCGACTGTTACATAACAGTCGGGGTGTACGCTCCCAATATTTGCATATGCCAGCCCATGTTCCCAACATTATGAAAGGCATTAGACAAGGGCAGCCAGTATAACGTCTGGATCTGTGCACAACTGAATCATCAGACTAGATAAGCAAGCAATAACAACAGCGAAAAATGGCAGATGGAGCAATAATAACTGACATGTTCCATGATATCGTGATATTTTTAGTGATATTTGTAAATTGTCTTTCTAAATGTTTCGTTAGCATGTTGCTAATGTACTGTTAAATGTGGTTAAAGTTACCATCGTTTCTTACTGTATTCACGGAGACAAGAGCCGTCGCTATTTTCATTATTAAACACTTGCAGTCTGTATAATTCATAAACACAACTTCATTCTTTATAAATCTCTCCAACAGTGTAGCATTAGCCCGTTAGCCACGGAGCATAGCCTCAAACTCATTCAGAAATAAATGTAAACGTCCAAATAAATACTCTACTCACATGATCCGAAGCATGCATGCAGCATGCATGACGAACATCTTGTAAAGATCCATTTTGAGGGTTATATTAGCTGTGTAAACTGTGTTTATGCTGTTTAAGGCAAGCGCGAGCTCCGTGGGCGGAGAGCACGAGAATTTAAAGGGGCCGCAACCTATCTATCGGTGCATAGTTAATAATGCCCCAAAATAGGCAGTTAAAAAAATGAATTAAAAAAAATCTATGGGGTATTTTGAGCTGAAACTTCACAGACACATTCAGGGGACACCTTAGACTTATATTACATCTTTTAAAAAGGAGTTTTAGGGCACCTTTAAAGGGATAGTTCACTCAAAAATAAAAATTCTGTCATCATTTACTCACCCTCAGTTTATTCCAAACCTGTTTGAATTTCTTTCTTCTGCTGAACAGAAAAGAAGATATTTTGAAGAATGTTGGAAACTAAACAGTTGATCGGCCCCTCCAGAGGGCGGACAGATCTGACTTTGACCGGGACCGAGGCACCCTCCCTGGGCTGGAGGAGGAGGTTGGAGAGCATGGAGGTTCGGCCAAATACTGCCACTTTGGACTCAGTCATTTTTTGAGAAGGACCTTCCTCCAGGGTGTCTTTCGTGCCTTTTGAATATATTTTTTTTTTTTTATATACTATGGAAGTCAATGGGGGCCCATAATCTTCAAAATATCTTCTTTTGGAACAACTTGAGGGTGAGTAAATGATGACAGAATTTTCATTTTTGGGAGAACTATCCCTTTAATTGATAAGTTTGAGTTGTACATACCAAAATAAATGCCTAAATATCCAAAAGTCTTTGGATATTTGTCATGGTACCAAATGTAGTTATTCATATCTACTTACATTTTGAACTCGCATTTACTCAATTCCTAACATATATTTCATTGACTTCACAGCTTTAAAATGTACTCCATATTTTAAAAATGTTTCACCCCAAAAAAATTGAGTACAGTTTAAGTTTTTAGAGTCTAATGAAATTGGCTCTATGTTTAATGCCAAAGGATGTTGAAATTCTGCCATGGAGCACAGAGATCTACTGACATGTGGTTGCCATGGAAATTAAGTGATGCCATATTTTGACATGATAATGTCCTGCACTGGCTGTCTGACTTGGTGGGGTTCAGCGAGGGGGATAATCTATTCCTTCCCTTTGAGATGCTGGCCTGGGGGGTGGGGGAGAGGAGCGCCAGGAGAGCTCTTCTGTCTTCAATCATATCAGAGGAAAGCTCCTCCATTAGAGGCACAAAGACATCTGAAGTCCGAGAGAGAGCAGAGGTCTCCTCTTATTTCCTGTGTAATGTATTCTGGGAAATTGTCTGGATTTATTCCTCCTGCAGAAGTCAGGAACGTGTGCGGGTCTGCTGGAGTCACTCTGTGAACATCGATATTGACACATTTGGCCACATAACCTATAGTTGTTTGTTATACTTCAGCACACACACACACACACACACATCTGTATGGACCCCACAACCGACTGCTGTGTAAAGGCATTAATTATAGATAAGAGGCAGATGAAAGATTGATGACTGGTTGATAAAGTGTGTGCCGATCCCATCGGCTCTGTAAAGACATCAGGAAGGAGTCTTGACTGCTTGACAAGATGGTCCAAAGGGAGCAACAGCCATAGGTGATGACATTTAGCACACATCTTCTGCTCTCCTGTCCGCAAAAATCAACCTAAGCTGATGAATATAATAGCTTATAGAATATATGATAATAAAGCTTTACATTTTTCAGTAGATTCAATTGTTTCATAAAGTCAATCAAATTCATGTCAGTAGAATGCATGAAACAACTTAAGACTCGTATAGTAAATACAAATACAGGACTGTCTTTTAAAAAAAGATAGTTCAGCAAAAATTGAAATTCTGTCATCATTTACTTGCTCTCATGTTGTCCCAAACCTGTATCACTTTATTTCTTTTGTGGAACAAAACATTTTTTGGCCGTACAATGGAAGCCAATGGTAATCAAATCTGTTTGATTATCAACATTCTTCAAAATCTTGATTTATGTTCCACAGAAAGTCATACAGGTTTGGAATGACGCAGTGAGTAAATTAGAATTTAAATTTTTGGCTGAACTATACCTTTAGCAAAAAAAAAAAAGATTTATATTGTCATAAACCAAGGAGTTAAATTTGACTAAATGTATAGGTCAAAAGGTCTAGACCTGTATTTTTCCAGTTTAATATCCAGCTCTACTCATCTCATGTTGACTTTAAATTCTGAGACTTGCTGATTCTGTACTTCTGATATGACACTTGAGAACAAGAAATGTAATTAACTGAATGAAAAATAATTAAATACCTTTTCTGTAGCATAATTAAACTCCATGATGGTTCTCACAGATGGGAGAATCTGTCACCTGTTCACAAAATGTGCTTTTGTTTGAAAGAGACAATCACTTAACTTTAACAGTGTTTTGCTCATCCAAAATTTTGTCTCACTCAAGAGATCCTTCATTTCCCAGCATGACACATGGGAATCATTTAAACTTTCTTTGTGTGTGTGTGTGTGTGTGTGTGTGCACGCGCGCGCGTTTTTGTGACATATCGGGACACAAATTTGTATAATGTCATAGGTATTACAAGGAGAGGGTGACTTATGAGGACATTACCCCATGTCCCCATTTTTCAAAAGGCGTATAAATCATACAGAATGAGTTTATTTGAGAGAGTAAAAATGTGCACAGTTTTCTGTGATGGTTAGGTTTAGGGGTAAGGGTAGTGTAGGGGGATAGAAAATACGGTTTGTACAGTATAAAAACCATGACGCCAATGGAATGTCCCCACAATTCACAAAAACAAACTTGTGTGTGTGATGAAGAATGCTCCAAAATCTGTGTCCTTGTGGGGAAAATTTTTGGTCCCCATGAGGAAAACAGATTATAAATCAGACGAAGTGATGTTTTTTTGAAAATGTAAAATGTAAGTTTTATGTGATTGTTAGGTTTAGGGGTAGGGTTAGGGGATGGAATATAGGCTACAGTTTGTACAGTATAAAAATCATCTCAATGGAATGTCCCCATAAAACATGAAAACCCAACATACATGTGTGTGTGTGTGTGAGTGTGAATGTATGCAGAACAAAAATATACATTGTTGTCTTGGATTAACAACAGAAGGAGAGAATGTTATATTGTTTTTCATGCATATATATTATATGTGTATATAGCCTATATTATATGTGTGTGTGGGTGTGTGTGTGTTTGTATATATTACAATATTAGAATTGGCTTTCACACAAACTAAAGGCTTTCGCTCTCCTCTGTCATCCTATTACCGGCGGGGAAAAGCTCTCTGAAGTCTTCACACATTCAATTACAAAACCTGTTTACTCTGAGCCTCCCAAAGTCCCACACCTCTGACATATTCACACAATTGTTTCCTCTTCATAAGGGGCAGATGGGTTATGAAAATGCCTTTATACATACATATATATATATATATAAAGCAACTGTGCCTTATTTAATCATTTTTATTATCAGCAATTTGTGTTGGTAATGAAGAGCAGTGAGCAGCACTCATTGATTATGCCACAGGATACACGAGTTGAGCCTCAACAGAGGATCATGGGAAGGGAAGTTATTTCACGCAGGCATAGGTGAGCAGCTTTCCTGGACAAACATCTGTACAAGGCTCGTTTGTTCGTGACAAAATCTGAAAATTCAGAGCTTTATAGCAAACCTGATTAAATAAAAACAGGCCCTAATCCGGCGGCGTCTGCTGTATCGGTTTGCCCACACGTCTCTGTTAGACATTTGTAACCTAATTCTGTTTTGTTTCAACTGCAAGCTTAGCTGCAGGGTGTCTTGGCAAGGTTAAGCTAACATGACGTAGTGCCAGGAATAGCTGCAAGGTGTGATATGTTGAAATGGACTCTACTGACATGAAGCTTTAATTAACTCGCGGCGAAAACAAGCCGGGAAGTTTTAGCTGTGTTCAAACTGTGTTTATTTAACTTTTTACATCAGAAATTGTATAAAAACTCTTTTCAGAAAAGGATGATTTTACTTTTAATTCACGCGTTTTATTGTTTAAATGAATGTTAGGCTACCTAACCTTCCACAGGCTACATTATTAGGCATAACTAACCATATGTCATTCATTTAATAAACGTGTCGTAATGCCATTCGCTTTTTTTAACGGCACTGCTAACTCATTTTACACTCAGGATGTATTTAAAATAAGTCCATATTGTAAACAGCTTGAAAAGGTGCAGTCATTGACTTCACCATCGATTAGCTAGTGAGGCGAGCTCAGTGTGTTACGACATCAGACTCCTCCTCTCAAAGAAAAGATCTGATGCTCTTTTATAAACACATCTCATGTGGGGGATGACGGCAAATGCTATTCCTCAATTATTTACACCACTTAAATGGCAGCCACTGCAGGGTGTCTATGACATGTGTGTGTTTGAATGAGATATTTTTTTTATTTGAGATTTTGTTTCTCATTTTGCTGGAATGAAAATGTTACACGCTACAGAGATAAGTAAAGATAAATTAGTCGCCAGTGTTTCGAAATCAAAAAAATGCTGGATGCTAATTGTTGATGTGAGAAAGTGATTGAGATTTCTCTGTGAAGAGATTGAGTGAAGAGATTTTTTTTATTATTGTAAACGAAACGTATACAGGTATGCATTTACAATACGAATGCAGGCCTACAATGTATTTAATCATGCTCTTTTGCATATTTTACGTTTGATTATAGGCGGTTTGATAGATTGTATACTCTATACCTGACTGTTCTTGTCACAAGGCTGCCCTCTATCTTTCAACTAAGGGAATGCATAGTGTCTAAAGAGAATTTTACCCATATAATTAAAAAAATCGAACTTTTAGTCAGTTTAGCTATATTCTGAATGTTAGAAAAAATGAAGAGTGAGATTAATTAAATTAAACCATCTAGATTTACCATTAAAAAGTGGCAAACATGCAATTGTTACCTTAAAGTAGCTATTTATACCTGATTTGTTACAATAAAATGAGTTTTATTGGTTAATGTAGGCTATTTTGGTTGACTTGGATAAAACCAGTTACATTAGATGTTACCATTTTGTTTTTCAGTGTGAAACTAACTGATCTGACAGTTATTTGAAAGACAATTGACTGTGCTTTTTGAAGGCGTGGATTTTCTAAGTGTATAATGGCATACAAACATTGTCATTATGGACTGAAATTCCAAAGCGCTAATGTAATTTAAGGTTTTAGAAATTGTTATGAGTGTAGAGGGTGTGATCTGAGTGAGATGTCAACAGAAAAGCTTTCAGGATGTAACCACAATGTGGAGGTCTGGTGCTTAATGATTGTAATAAAGACAGTTTAGAAATGAATTGTAGCTAAAAATGATTAGATTCACTGAAACACAATGAGATATGGTGCATGGTGTATTAAAGTATCTAAAACAAGAATCAATAATGAAGTAAATTTAATATGTGTTCCTTACATCTTCATGGTTGGCTAAAGAGAAGATAATTAATTTAAAATATGCAGTACATTATATATTGTACATTAATAATGTAATATATCCATTTAATGCCTGAATTGAGTTTTACATGCAAAGCTGCCAGTACCACTGATTGATTACTCCACAACTAATTTCTCTTGCTGGGAGCAAGTACATCTGGAGCTGAGTGCACACACTTCGAAGGCCGTCACCTGTCAGTCATTCCTATAATTGATGATTTGGCCAATCTTGTGTCTGCTCAACCCCCTGCAAAGGAAACTTGTACTGTATCCACTCAGAACAGCCAGCTGCCAGTCAAAGCTAGTCACACACAGTCCTTTCCCCTGCTCGACAAAATCAGTCAATCCTTGTCTCACAGTTCGTCCATATGGAATCAACCCTGCTGTCAATCAGACCGCAGGTCAGTACAGCCCAAAGATCTCAGCAGATGGAACCAGCCAATCCCTGTTGTTTTTCTTTTTCTCTCTAAGATGACTGAATCTATAAGGTATAGTGTCTTTTACTGCACCTCCAGGCTGTTGAATCCGTTTGAAGAGGGTCGAATCAAATCACAATAGTGATGATACTGATGTAATGTTACAGAATGAAGGCTGAGGTTGCTAGCGCAGCAAGACGGTGGCGTCCCTGAAGATCCTGGACTCTTAATTATGGTGAAATAATCGGTGCGTGCAGCATAGCCTCGGGCTGCCAGCCCCAGAGGTGAGCTCTACACAGGCACACAGAGAACACAGAGCAGAGAAGATATTGGTACTGCTCTGAAAACGCTGTGTAGTTCAGCCAAAGCGAACAGGTTTTAGATTAATCTGTGTTAAAGGTAGTGATGGTCTGGTTTTACAATGTCATTATAAAGCAATAGATATATTTGGTTGTTTAAATACAGATATATTTACTTTCATTCCAAAAAATTGGACTCATTTTGGTCAGTGGAACATGTTCATGGTTAATGTGGTGAACTACATCTGTGGTTACTTTGCAGGACATCTGTGAGAACTTGAAGAGAACTGACTTCACCTTGGCACCAGTTACTTCAAAGTAGTTGAATACGTTGTGTCTGTGCCATTTGGATTGATATTTTACATCTAATGCAGTAACATTGAGGAATTTTTTTTTTTTTTTTTTGAGTTTTATTTTTTGAGTTTTTGCCTTTATTATGACAGGACAGTAAGTTGACAGGAAGCGAAGTTGGAGAGAGAGAGAGAGAGAGAGGGGGATGGGATCTAGAAACGNGTCGGGATTCAAACTCAGGTCGCCCGAAGCACAACTGCGCTATATATATATATACACACACACACATATATATATATATATATATATATATATATGCTGCCCACGAGGCTATTGGCACTGACACATTGTGACAATTTTATTGGATATTAACAATCAAACTTGAATGGCTTACTACTTACAGTGGTCTCGGCCTATAAAAGAGGGAGAAAAGTGTTTTAACACTCAAAAATTCCGTCATCATTTGCTCACCCTCATGTCGTTCCAAACCTGTATGACTTTCTATCTTCTGCGAAACACGAAAGAAAATATTTTCAAGGATGTTGATAATTAAACAGTTTTGGTTGCCATTGACTTCTGTTGAATGGACAAAAAACACTGGAACATTTCTCAAAATATCTTCTTTTGTGTTTTGCAGAAGACAGAAAAATCATACAGGTTTGGAACGACATACACTCTAAAAAATGCTGGGTTAAAAAAACCCATGCTGGGTAAAATATGGACAAACCCAGCAGGTTGGGTTAAAAGGCACCTATTATGCCCTCTTTCACATGATGTAATATAAGTTTCTGGTCTGGTCAAGTTTCAGCTTAAAATACCCCACAAATTTTCCCCTATCTGGGGGTGAGCAAAAACACGCCTTTTACTATATTACTATATTGCTGGCTAAAAAAATAAATCCAAAATTGGTTGAAAAAAATGGCTGGGTGAAAACAACCCAATCCCTGGTTTTGTCCATATTTAACCCAGCAGTTTTTAGAGTGTAAGGGTGAGTAAATGACAGAATTTTCATTTTTGGGTGAACTGTCCCTTTAACAAAAAAAAATATACTTGTTACCTTTAAAGACCCACTGAAGTGCCTTGGAACGCGCAGCATTATTCACTGTGTTGATGTAATTTCCAATGAAACAGGAAGACAGGACGGGATATATCTAGAAGCTCCTCCCCTTTTTTCAAAATTAGCCAATAGCGTTTCACCTAGATCACAGCTCAGCCAGAGCCCTTGAGCTCGTAAAACCCAATTTTCTTTATAATCTCTAACCGTTTCTCCTCCATATTACTTTAAAATATAACATTGTTTGTAGAATTCAAATGTGTCCGAACGTTTTGTGGTCTGTGGCGACTCGTGCATATGAGCCGCTCTGGAGCAAACACGTGACACTAAAGCGAAAACGGACTTTATTTGCATCAATGGAAAGCATAAGTTACACTGTCTGAATCGTTTCCTATCCTCTATAGTGAACTATGTGCCATTCACCATATATAAACAAAATGTGTGAACAAATAACCTCTTTCAGACACAGCTTCAGCGTCTGTTTATAGTGTAGGAGGGGGCAGGATTGTAGAGAGCATTTGATTGGACAGAAGATTTGATGAGAAGCTGAAGTCTGCGGTGATGTCATGAAAATCTGTGATCCATTTTAGCGGAAGTGAGAGACTGTAAGTTTTGAATGCTTATATATCCTAAATGCGAATTTTGTAATTTTTTTGGAACACACCAGCTTATTCATAACCTCAATGCTAATATATTCATACTAAAAGCTAAAAAAAATAAATTTTAGGGGGACTTTATAATGACATTGTTAACACACCCTCATGACGTTCTAAACCAGTATGACTTCCTTTATTTCTTCAGTGGAACACAAAAGAAGATATTTTTAAGAATGTTTAAGAATGAAAGTGAATGGGGACCAGGAGCTGTCAAACTCCAAAAATGACCAAAAAATATTCAAAGCTTAAAGTCTTCAGAACTCATACAACTCAAACAATTGAAGGTCACCACTTCAATTGTTTTGAAATGAGCATCTTAGACATTTTGCTTTATGACTCTTTTCTGTGAAACAGAGGGGGAAAAAAACAACAACATGAGGGTGGGTAAATTATGACAGAATATTCATTTTTGGGTGAACTATCCCTTTATACAGTATGTACAATATTGATATCAACAGCAATTTAGAGGAGGAAGTCAATCGAACACTATTGTGTAAACCTCTTCATTTTAATCAGCACTGAGTTGGTCTTTCCCGTTCACCACCAAGAAGATCACACACGCACACACACACATATTATCTTCTGCTTATTGTGTTCCAGCCCGTGTCTTGAGATTAGGATTTTGTGATAACAGATCTCACCCTTTGAAAGTATGTGAAAAGCAGCCTAAACATCCAATCTACATGCATTCATCCCCATGACTAATCTGCAGGCCTCTAATACTGTATGTCTGCCCTGGAAACAGAGGTGCACTGAGGACAAACATCTACTGCTGCTCCCAAAGCCCAAATGAAAGCAGATTAGCGGGGGCTTTATCTGAGATGGGGCTCTCCTGTTGCTCTTTTCTGTCCCAGATCCCTTCCTTCACATTCTCCAGTAGGCACATAAAGGGGAGATTTCGGGCTTTCGGCTGCGGGTGTCTTTCGATGCATTTAAGGAAGTTTCGGTCGTCGAGGCATCCAGAGCTTTTCAGCGCTTGCGCCGAACAATGGCTACGTCCTCCATCCCCCAACTTTACTGAGCCGCGGCGGACGAAGAGTCGCCCCTGCTCATATGAATAGGTTTGGTAAAGGCCCCTGCTGGATGGGAGAGGGCAAGGCCTGACAGCCTGGTCCTCGTGTTCCACGATAGCCCAATTGGAGGTGCCCGGCGGGGGGCCCACTTCCCCCCGGCCTCCGTCACGCTGAGATAATCAGGTTTGTGTGAGGAGTATGTGCTCTTTTGACAGTCATCATCCCCTCATTGATCCATTACACCCAAGCCTCCATTGTTACCCAAAGTGTTTGAAATGCCTATTGGAGGAGAGGGGAGGGGCCGGCTTTTCTCAGTCCTGTCAATCAAGACGGACATTTTTCTCACTGTTGCCATAGCCCGGGGTGAGAGGTCAGGAAAACACTGAATGAGAGTTGACGAAGCGATAATAATAGCGTATTTGGGAGGTTCTTTTCAACAGGGAATTCTGCGAACACACTAACACACAGTGAGTAAATGAAGACATGTTTGGATACCACAGCCCCGCTGTGAGACTGAGGGGGAGACAGCGGTGTTTGAAAACTAAATAGGCTTAGGAGATTTTTACCCATGAGTCTTAAGGAGAAACCCCCTTTGAATTTGTGACCCTGCGGAGGCTCTTTATTTCTGCTCTCCTGAGCTCTGCCGAGGAGCTGAAGTGACCGAGCTGAATTGACTCCGGCCGAGAGCTTGTCGTCTCAGCTGTGATTCAACTCAACGACTGCATCGCTTATTTGAGAAAGGTGAAAAGGATTTTAGTCTAAAAAGCAAAAAAATACTTTGAAATGAGAAATGAAGTCTGTTGCTCTTTGCAAAACTAGTAAGATCCGAACTTATTGACGTTGTCCATGTCATCAAAGATTAGATTTTCTTCTTTCTGTCATGTAGTAACAACTCGAAATAACTAAATAGTAGTATGTATTTATTTATATAATTTTATGTCTTTTTTTTCCAATTTAGGTAACACTTTATTTTGTCCTTGTTACTACATGTACTTACTGTAGTAATAACAGTAAATTATGCATAATTACATGCAACTAACCCTTAACCAAACCCTTTAGTAAGTATTTGTTGTTAATTAATATTACTCACTAATTAAATGTATAATAACACTGTAACAAGCACACCTTAAAATAAAGTGTAACCTTAATTTATGTCTATACAATTTTATTGCTGAAATGAATAAGAATTAATATACATTTATTTACTTACTTACTTACTTACTTACTTGTAGGCCTATAACTTTTTAAGCATTCATATTAGGCTTTTCAAATTTGTATTACTGAAATTATCAAGCATTAATATTTATTTATTTATTTACTTCCTTACTTGTAGATCTATAACATTTGTTTGCTGAAATGAATGATTAAGCATTAATATTTATTTATTTATAGGCCTATAATACTTTATTGTTGAAATGAATGATTAAGCATTAGTATTTGTTTGTTTATATGCTTATTGCTAAAATAATTAAGTAGTAATATTTATTTATTTACTTGCCGGCCTATAACATTTTATTTCTGAAATTAATGATTAAGCATTAATATTTGTTTATTTATTTATAGGTCTATTGCTGGAATTAATGATTAAACATTAATATTTATTTATTTATATATAACATTTTATTGCTGAAACAAATGCTTAAACATTATTATTCACTTTATTTATTTGTTTGTAGGCTTATAACAATGTATTGTTGAAATTTATGATAAAGAATTAATAATCACTTTGAATGATGCTCTACAGTCCCAACTGGATTGATAAGCCCAACTTTAGCCATTCTTTTACATTGCACCATTGTACAAACCAAGACAGCACATTGTCCCCATTGAAGATAATGACTGCGTTGACTTATTTAGAGTACAGAGGATCCCCTTGATAGCGATGTCAAAAAGAGGCCGGTAGTTGATTTATGACCCCAAAACATGGCCCTGGCCTCACAGAAGCATAATACAATTACCCCAATATGAGCCTTGTTACTTTCAGCCAAGTGTCATGCTTGAGACGGAGGCTCTGTGGAGTCTGTTGTCTGGCTGGGCTATTTAAACGAGCGTTTATTACTCCTCCCCTTATAAATCAGTGTAGACAGTCCTGCTGAGGCCGGAGAGAGATTGACTCGGTCCCACCGAGCACTTTTCATATGGCTTCAGTTGTTGGTTTGCTTGCGTAACCCATCCATCTTTGCTGCAACACGCGGACCAATCAAGCTGCAACTTGGTGGCAAAGAAAGTAAAAAAAACAACAACAAACAAAAGATTTACTTTCAATGCTAACAAGGCTGGTAAGATCCTAATCCTCGTCCCCTGTGTTTGCAGCATGTGGTAGAGTTTCTGCATCCTTCTAGGGTTTCTCTGGGAATGTTGAGTCCTTTTAATGGTGCCGAACCAGAAGATATTTCCCCAGTGCTGTGGAGCTGAGACTGAGCTCCCACACGAGACTCAATTTGAACAGTATGAAGACACCACTGAGGTGTTCCTCACAGAGTAAAGTAAATATTGCTCTGAAAAAGTTTACCATAGTTTTACTATGGAAACATGACAAACTATTTGACAATAATCTTGTAGATTCATGGCAAATTATAAAATGCACAATTAAGTCGCTAAATTCTAATTAGATTAGCAATGTTTCAAGTTTGTAATAAAATACAGATAATCACACCTTTAGTAATTCATATAAATGTCAAATTGCTATAGCAGTCATAAACAGCCTAGTTTGACCTCTAGAATGTAAATATATTGATTTGTTAATTAACTGACAAACATTTTTGTTAAAAATATTTTGACTTCCTTTTTTATGACTAATACTATAGTTTATGTATTTTTATTAATGTATATGGCTATAAAACAATACACTGTAAAAAAGAATTGTTGGTTTAACTTAAAAAAGTAAGTTACCTGGTTGCCTTAAAATTTTTAGTTAATTGAAATAAAAAATTTGAGTTAATACAATGAAAGTGATTGGTTTAATCAACAGAAACTCAAAATATTATGTCATCTATTAACTACATTAATTATCTAAGTTGATTTGACAAAAGAAAAAATGTTATTATAACAAATCATGAAAATAATTTTTACAGTATATCTGGAAAATATTGACTTTGTAATCTTTTTTTTACCCATTATAATGCATAAGAATATAGATGTACTTACAATTTTTATTTAATTGTCATTTATTTGTATAGATTTTTTAATTATAACTATCATTCCAATGCTGTTTTACTTTGATAATCATAAAAAAAAAAAAAAAAATTTTAAAAATCTTTTAGTATTGTCCATGGAGCCCCAATGAAATCTCTAGCGGCCCCCGGGGGTCCCCTTACCACATTATGAAAACCCTTGAGTTACTATGCATAAATATTGGTACATTTTTATTGTTGTGTTTATCATAAGATGTTTAAAGTCATTAATGTAGGAATTAAGTGGAAAAATAAATGTCTGTTGGACATAAAATGTTAAAGATTAATGTACCTCCAGTTTGATGCATATGAAATGCAGTATGGATTTTTCCCTGAGGCTGCAGAAACTCCTCACCGTGTGGTAATTGCAATTGCACGAAACAAGGTTGGTAGTGACAAGTCAATGCTAGAGAGGACTTGGATGAATCCATTAGTGTGTGTGTGTGTGTGTTTGTGTGTGTATGTGTGTTTAGGAGTAAGTGTTTGCATATGCATGTTTCATGCTTCAGGAGGCAAAAAGAAAATTAACCACCAATTGACCTTCTGTGTCTTCCACTGTAGAAATGGAGACTTCCCCTTAGCATAATTACTAGGCTTTTACCTATAGAAGTGTGTGTGTGTGTGTGGTGCAATGCAAGTCGGTGTATATTTAAATATATGTTTTGGTGTGAATTTAAAGTGTGGGAGGTGTTTGTGTGTATATGTTATCATGTTGGGCAATATTACACCTCATTACCAGCTTGACTGCAAAATGATTACACTTGATAATGGGATACACACACACACACATTATATTTTCTCTCTCAGTCTCTCTCTCACACACACACACAGTCTGGCGGGGGTCTCGGTAATGGAGTCATTATAGGCTTCAGTGGTTTGAGGACTTATCACAGGATACAGGAAGTCTGCAGGGAGAAAAAAATCAAATGAGTTCAACCAAGCGCACAAAAGACCATTTCATTAAGCTCTGCCCCTATCAGCAGAAGATGGGCGCACCCGAGTCTCCCCCCCCTCGCCGTACAGGAATAGGTCATTTATTAAAGGGAGACTAATGGGATTGTGCTTTAATGTAAACGGCACTCATCTGTTTGTGTACGGTGTTTAAACCAGCCATTATTCTGCTCTTTACAAAAAGAGGGTGGGAATTATCTGACGGCTGTCAATATGTCCATCTGCGTGAAGCCGTCACAAAGATCACTGACCACAAAGGCTATGATTATTCTTATATGGGTGTCAGCATGTGTTGTGTGTATTTGTTATTCTTATAAATCAAATGATCTCCTTTGGAGATACTATTCATAGGCATTTTTCTTATATGAGATACTTTTATGTGGATGTGATGGACAGACTGAATCATAGACACATCTGTAGAGAGAAAGGGACAAAACCTGTTGAGCTGCCCTGTTTTCTACTGCCACAAGCTGCCTTCTAAAGGGCAGTTTACACAACACTATTTTCAGCTTAAAAGGTAAAACTTTTTATGTGTTTTGGCCATTCATTTACACGACAACAGCGTTTTGGGGGCCTGAAAGTGCAAACTTTTGAAACTGGGTTTCAAAGTGCAAGTTTTAACGAAATGTTAACGATAATGTTAAACTACAAAAACACAAATTTGTGAAAACAGTGATGTCATGCGCATGTGTATTACGTGTTCAGATAGGCACGTATTGTCAACTACTGGCCTGGCAGCATAATGCAGCATTTTTAGTCATTTTCTCGGATCCGTGTAAACGGGGATCGTTTTGACAATGGTGTCATCAGTACGCAAAAAAAGCAAAGGAAAAACATTTCCATTTTTAGTACATTGTTGTTGTGTAAACATACTCTAAGACAGCATTCTCATCATTCTCCTAGTAATTTGTTTGTGACACTGTAAATATAAGATATCAAAAGTCTGTATACAAAAAGATACTTTTTCCTTACAATTTTGCTATACATCTTGTACAAATGTGACCTCATGAGACCAGGTTGTTCCATACATCACGCTCAATTGTATTGAATTGTGCACTTGTAATGTACTTCAAATCTTATATATATATTTTTAAGTGCACTTGCAAATAATAATATTAATGAAATAAAGACTGCTTAAATGTACTTAAATATAGTACACTTTCATGACTGTTTCTTAACACACTTAAAGGATTAGTTCACTTTCATATGAAAATAAGCCTTCTGAAGCGAAGCGATGCGTTTGTGTGTATCTGTGTATTTAACATGTTATGAAGTAAAGTAGCTTCCGCCAGACTGCCTTCCGTATTTTACTTACGAAGAAAGTGTAAAACTTTTAAAACAGTTCAAAATGCTTATGCTACATCATACGCCTTCCCTATTCAACTTACGGAAAAAGCTTAATGCGACACCAGTTCCGTTTTATTTCTTCGTAATTTGAATACGGAAGGTGGTCTGGCGGAAGCTAGATATTTTACTTCATAACTTGTTAAATATGTTTTTGTTGTTGTTGTTTTTTACACAAACGCATCGATTCGCTTCAGAAGGCCTTTATTAACCCCCCGGAGCTGTGTGAAGTACGTTTATGATGGATGGATGTGGATGGAAACACTTTCTTCAGCTCATACTCGTTGATCCCGCTCACTGCCATTATAAAGCTTGGATGCATCAAGATATTTATTAATATAACTCTGATTGTGTTGATCAGAAAGAAGAAAGTCATGGATGGCTTGAGGGTGAGTAAAGCTTGGGGTAATTTTCATTTTAAAGTAAACTAATCCTTTAAGTACACTTTTAAATAGTGCACTTCGTAATAATGTCAAATTAAGTTTTACTTTAAAGTACATTTTAAATCATTGTTTTAATAATCTTCTATCATGCTTTAAAGAAGTACACTTATTATGATGTGTTGACTAACATACTAAAGCACTTGATTATAATTTTACTGTAGTTTGTTATTTGATATTACATTTAAAATTAATATATTTTAACTACTAAATTGCAACATTATCATTACAAATGTGTAATTACAAATATTTAAATACATGACAAGTTTCAAATGACAAAGTATATTAGCTTACTATAAATGCTTGTAAATAGGGCAGTACACTTAATTATAAAAATGACATAAAGATGCTTGTCACAGATAGCAGATGCTAAAGTGTACTACTTTAATTACTAGTGTAATTTTAGGTTTTAGATCAAGTAACTACTATGTTACCACTTTTTTTGGAAACACATTTTAAGCAACAGATTTGGAATGCTCTAGCATCTCTTTGTCTCATAAAAACGGTGCAGAAGCACATGAGAGACTTGACATAATGGATTTCAAAGTTTGGTGTCATCATTTTGCTAAGCTAAATACTAAAATGCAATGCTAAAAACATAATGACAGCATATAAATATTGGATAAAATGGACAATTTTGAAACAAAATTTCTGTTCTTTTTTTTTTGTTGGATACTTTAATGTTGCACTTTGTCCACCACTTTGAATGGAATTTCTTTTTTCTTTTTTACACTGAGCTTGCATTGTGGTATTGCCTTCTGTCCTATGGATAAAGTGATGCTGCTTTAGAATTTGACAAAAAGAAGGAATCTTATTCTACCTTCTGGAACAGGCTTTGCGTCGAGCGTGCACATATGATGCCTTAAAATGGCAGCTCTATAGGTTTTGGAGTGGAAGAGTGTCATTTGATCATCCTTTCATCCCCTTCCCCAGTCAGTGCTTTATGTAATTGAGTCAAATGGGCCATACTAACCCCGGCCAGCTTGTGACTGGCCCAGCCACTGGTCACATAAACAGTTGGCGGGTGTCCCGTTTCTCTTTCGCCTGATTCTCTGTGCGCTCTAGGGCTGCAATGGATAAAGAATACTAGATATCAGTTCATTCTCAGAGGAACGCTCGCCTGGAATCATAGTGACCCTCCTGGGAAAAGAGAGAAGTGGAGCAGTATTGACTGCTGTCTGTCTCTGAGGGAGGTCAATAGGCAAACACCAGGTAATTTATCCACCCATCAATGACTCAGTACTGCGTTAAAGGAGAAAAGTCATCAGCAACCTGCGCTTCTGCTGCAAGGTTACGGGCCGTTTTCTTATCACAAGCTAACAGATGTATAACCGGGCGGTCTAAAAGCGATGCTGGGATCAAATGGTGTGCTGACAAGCTGTCCGCTAGTTGACCAAATAATTCGAGAATCATTAGTGTCATGGGATACCCCATCAGCGAGGAGAAAGATGACCAAATGGAGGTTGAAACATTGAGAGTGTGTGGGACGGATGTCTAGACTTTGGTGGTCTGTGTCTGGGGGGTCTTATATGTATGTCAGTGTTCACTACAGTTTCTGTAGTATTATCACAGTGCTTAAATATGCTCAGGAAGTTGATTCACTATTTATCCTGAAGATAATTTGTAAAATTAAAAACACAAAATCAAAACAGGTCAAAACATCTAAAGTGACTGTTTAATTTTTGGGGGCCCTGTAGTGCATTCCTCTGGTATGTAATATTTAATATATTTCATAATAATAATAATAAGCTAATATTAAGTGGGTTTTGTTGAAAAAAATAAAAGAAAAGCAGTTTACTTTTATAAAAAATCTAGCAGATTGTGAGTAGTACTTTATTTTACATTCATGTTCCCCATGTACTTCCTATGTACTTATTACAGTAATTGCAATAACTGAGTAATAACTATGTACTAACCCTGAACCTAGCCCTAAACCTAACCTTAATCCATGTAGTTACCTTATTACCCAGTACTTTCTTAGGTAAGTTGACTGTAAGTACACATAAGTGCACGTACTGTAAAATAAAGTGCAACCAGATTGTTTATTGTCTTATGATATCTTTTCAACTACTTTTGTATTTGATGTTGATTTTTTTAAGTAACTGCCATAATTTAAAAAGCATTTATTTGATGATTCAAACAATGAATGACCTATTCTGTTGAACTAGTAACATAACTGGATCACATATTGTGTGATTTTAAATAAGAAAAAAATAAGAAAAAAACGCCACCATAAAGGTAAAAAATAACCCTGCAAATAATTTTCAGGTGGAAAATATGGCCCCTTAATAAAAAAAGTTGAAGTTTAAGGCATTTTATTTATTTGTTTGTTTTATTTTCACTTTTAACATCTAATTTCATTAAATAATGAATATGGTGCATAAGGTGCACATCAGTGAATGGTTTCTGACAACACTTCAAAATTCAGTCTTATGAAAAAAAGGTACTGAGAATATTATTGCTTTATGTCATTGTGACAGATATTGAGTACCTGAGTGTGTGTGTGTGTGTACTTGTTTTGACTATACTTAGGACCAAATGTCCTCACTTATATTGTGAAATACTTTTACAACCCACTAGTGAGGACATTGATTGGTTCTCAGTTTGATCTCAGCCAAAAGAGGTTTTTATTTAAATCTAATGATGTGCACATGTTTCTGTGATGGGTAGGTTTAGGAGTTGGGGTAGTGTAGGGGGATAGAAAATATCATTGACCTGATATAAAATCAATGGTAGTCTATGCAATATCCTCACTAAGATAGCAAAACAAACCTGTGTGTGTGTGTGTGTGTGTGTGTTAGAGAGATGGAAAAACAGTGTGTGGTTCAAATGCTGATTACATTCGTGTGTAGTGTGGATGTAGTCTATTAAAGGTCTATTGATCATACTCCATGGTTCTTCAGTGTGGTTATTCTTCTTCAGATGGAGGTTGTGTGTTACTCTGCCTGACTGAAGATTACATTGCATGTCCTCTCCATTACCCATGGCAACACACACAGAGCACTTATTTTTGATTTTGTTTAATCAGATTGCATCTGCAATACAAAAAAAAAACAACGCACTGTATAACCGAAAGACTATAATTATATTATCATGTGTTCTTCACATTAAGATCATGTTCTGTATCACATCTGCAATCTTTTCTACTCATATACTCATCAAAGGGATGCACATTTGATAAAAATATGATTAAATGAATATCCTATTTAACATACACACTCACAGTTAGGGGCAGGAGGGTCAAATTGTGTCGATCATCATCTCCATTATTCTGCACTCACATTACTCAAATTGTCCAGACGGTGGCGCTTGAATTCAGGATGTGATATTTGACCCTTTCCACCTCTGCACATCCTCTACTTAACAAAACTCATTCAATTAATTTTCTCAGGGTTTCTTAACAGTAAACTACCAGCAGCTCTACTGCAAACAAACCAAAAATTTGCATTTGTATTGTTTTTATGTACAATGATCTTTTAGATGTTTAGACTGGTGCTGATTGGCACAGTTTTCATTTTTGTTAAATATATCTCTAGTGGACTGAAAATCAGATAGGGGTCTAAAGATCATGCGGAATAGACACATTTAATGTCACAAAAATATGTCACAAATTATGTTTATTCATGAGGTTTGTTTCACTGTTGTGTCTGCCAACTCTAACACGTGGATAGTTGTGTGGCACAAACAGAAAATTCTATTTTAAACCAAACTAATTCCACTCACACATTTGTGTGATATAATTATTTTTATAATAGGATTCATTTAATCATCTTTAACATCTTTTACAATAGCTTTACACTTTTTAACTGCTTAAATATCTACCTTACACTGTAATTTTTTTTTTTTGGAGTACATTTCACAAGAAAATACTATTTCAGTTTTTCTATACTTCAAAATTTCATTTTTAATTTACTGTTCACTGTCGTGTCTTTGTAAGTATTGGTGACAGTTACTAGCAATTCCTGAATGAAAATGGTTTCAAAGTATAAATATTTTCAGTGTAGTAGTAAAGTAGGAAATCAGAGGGTTAATGTTTGTTCTGACAGAGAATTTATTTATTTTTTAATAATTATTTTTTTACAGTATCTTTGTTACCCATGTTACATACACTGTAAACCCGAATAAGTTGGCAAAACTCAAAAGAAATGAGGAAATCAGTTACATCAAATTATTTGAGAAATTTAAAGTTTAAGTAAGCAGAACTGGCAGATTTTTATTTTTTACTCATACATTTTAAATGTTATTAAAGCTGCAGTCCGCAACTTTTTTTGGTTAAAAATTATCCAAAATAAATTTTTGAGCAAGTACATAACCAGCCAGTGTTCAAAACTATCTCATTATCTTAGCTCGATTCACAACAGTAAGCTTGTAATAATGTTTTATAATAAGAGCGACATGGCGGATTTCCGCGGGAAATTCGAGCATGCAGCAGTTCCTCTGTGCGTCATTACATCACGCCCCTAAACAGAAAGAAGGAGTCCCGTTGAGCAGCTGAAATAATTCAACTTATCATTTTGATGGCGGATTGTAATCCAGAAAGATCCAAATGACAATCATCAATGACAATTGGAGATTCACTCATACTCAAAAAGCAAAAGACTTTGGACTGTGGAGTGACTACAGAAATTGAAATCTACAACGCTAATACACATTAAATACAAAGTCACGCAATGCTGATGTTGTTAACAATAACAATTTGAGAACAATATAACAGTAATAATAATTTGCATGGTTTGCCGTGATCCGAGCTAAGCGATCGTTAGATTTAATCATCATTGGCAGCGCGATTTACTGTAGGCCTGATGCTTTTTTCCTCAGTTGGTCTGAACAAAAGTGGCAGAAATGTTACTTACTTGTTCAGATGATATTTTCCAGTGAAAATTCTTATATTGGTCATACTTTCAAGACGTAGAATCTGTGATTCTGAAATTCAGTATCCACACCGGTGCGGTGACTGACAGCAAGCATTAGATTCATCCGCGCTGACAGGCTGTGCCGACGCACAACGCACGTACAGATAACTGTTCCGCATATGACTGCAATTGCAGGTTTCAAACAAGAGATGGCGGGAAAGAGGAAAAATTGCGGACTGCAGCTTTAAATTGAAATATTTGAGTAAACTAATTCATACATTTAACTTAAAATTATCATGTAATCAACTTAATTTTTATTAGTGGAAACATAGCTAGCTATAACAAGCTAATTCAGAAAATGCTAACTAGCATGTTAGCAATAGCATGGTATAGCACTTGCTAAATGAGTACAGCAATATAAAACATTTAATATACCTGCTCTCAAACCAAGCCGCATGCACCACTTGTCACCATAATGATAACTCTGAACATTAATTTTGCACACACACACAAAAAAAAACATTATATAACACTTGATTTTAACATTTACACTCCCTTTCGAGTGCCATGGGCAAAGCATTCTAGGAAATAGAAATCCCAGCCCAGCCCAGTTTCAGTTAAACTTAAGTTCTTCTAAATTAAAAGAAATGAGTTCATAAAACTCAAAACAATGAAACAGTTCAGTTTACTTAAAATGTATCAGTTCTGTGAACTCAAAAGTAAAAGAAAGTGCTAAACACTCATAATAGTTAATTTAACTGAACTAATTTGTTTAATGTAAGTTTGTCCTACTCAAACCAATGAATTATTTTGAGTGTTCGGGTTTACAGTAATAGCAATAACAGTAAATAATGTATAATTACATGCAACCCCTTAATCCTATAAGTCTCCTCTCTCTTTATTCCTTATATGGCCTTGTAAGTCATAGGGCTGGAGCCTAACCCTATAAATACATGTTGTTAATTAATATGGTTACTATAGAATCAACGAGATGAAGAAATTAATTAGATGTTAACCAACCAACATATCCCAAACCATAAACCAAGCATGAACCGCAATTTGTTTTAATTTTTGTCACTTCTATTTTGAACCTAACAAGAAAAAGTTATTATAGTGTTTTTGGACTGGCCAAAACATAAAGAAATACAGGGAAAGCAGAGAGAGAGAGAGAAAAAACAGAGCAAGATAGAGCGAGGGCAGACTTTAGATAGTAAAAGAGGCTAAAACGTTTTTCAGCTAACATTGGTCCCAGTGGAGGATGGATTGACTGTGGGTGAATAATACATGGCTGGTGAGGGAGTAATGAAGTGGAAGTGATGGGGAGGAATACGCCGCTCTCAGTGGGATGGGGAAATGCATACTTTAAAGAGCTCTCGCTCTCTCTGTGGCACTGGCCTGGAAAACAAGCCAAGCAGACGCACACACACTTCCCACAGCCATTCCTCTGGAACTCCACACAGCTGTCGAGATTGTGTTTGTAACTTCGCTCAGACGTTCATTGCTCGTACGGTTTCACCATCAGGCTTGACGCTGCTGTGCTGGTCTTCAGTGTTTAGTGAGCATCGCCTTGACACTGAACTCATAATGAAACTAAGCAACAGTGATGTAGATTAAGGCATTGACAAATATATATAGATCTAGGCATGTAGCAGATCTTTGTTGAGTGCACTTGAGTGCATTGCCAATTCACCTGGTAGATTCTGGTTCAAATCACACTATCTGTGAATTTAATGCTTTTTTTATTTATACAGTAAATGAGTAATAAAGACTGGTTGACTTTTTGGAGACCTTTAACTTTATAGTAATACCTATGAAATATGCAATGTGTAAACTTATGAGTAATATTACTGAACATATGGTATTTACACTCTTAAAAATATAGGTTGTTTATCATCAATGGTTCCATGAAGAACCTTCAACATCGATGGAATCTTTCCACTCCACAAAACATTCTTTATAGTGGAAAAAGGTTCTTTAGGTTTATTCAAATGTTCTTCACACTAAGAAAAAAATGGTTCTTTTAAGAACTCTTCACTGAAATGTTCTTTGTGGAATCAAATATGGTTCTTCTATAGCATCGCTGGCAAAAAACAAACAAACAAACAAGCAAACAAAACACCTTGTGAAACCTTATTTTTAAGAGTGTACATACTCCAATGTACTTCAAAGAATATCATGGTACTTTTGTAGTCATGTGATCTATAACCTGGCGTAGACTAGTAGTGTTAAATACATGGCATATATTCCATAGGTTTGAGTAAAGCACTTATACCACATCCTCACCACACCCCTTCTAAATAAAATCCACAAGAAAATGTTCTACAGTCCCTAGACTAAATGTGTGCGAGGATCACCGTCTCCAGACCCCCTCTAGAGAAGACTAAAAGCTTTTTCCATACTTTTGCCATTTTGAGCTTTTGCATACTCCACATTAAACTTCTTGTATATTGGAAACACCATGATTCCAAGATCATTTAGATAATAATTTGCTATCAATAGTATAAGCACTTCTTGTGATAAAGAAGTAAGCTTAAATTGATTTAATGTGCAATTATAGTGTACTTCAAATCTTAAATTAAATGTATATTATTTTTGTAAAAACGGTACTTGAAGATAATACATAAATAAAGGCTACTTAAGGGAACTTAAAGTGAGTACACTGTCAGGACTGTTTCTTAACACACTTAAGTACACTTTTAAAATGTGCACTTTGTAAAATTCTCAAATTAATAATTTTAAAGTGCGTTTTAAATAATTACATTTTAATAATCTTTTGTTGTGCTTTAAAGGGTTAGTTCACTCAAAAATGAAAATAATGTCATTTATTACTCACCCTCATGTCGTACACCCGTAAGACCTTTGTTCATCTTCAGGACACAAATGAAGATATTTTTGATGAAATCCGATGGCTCAGTGAGGCCTCTATTGAGAGCAAAGCCATTCAAACTCTCAAGATCCATAAAGGCACTAAAACATATTTGAAACAGTTCATGTGAGTTCAGTGGTTCTATCTTAATATTAGAAAGTGACAAGAATACTTTTTGTGTGGCAAAAAAACAAAATAATGACTTTTCAACCATATCTATATGGGCCGATTTCAACAATATAGTGAACTAGAGAGTCATTTATAACAAACTGATTCAGAAGATATGAATCAAACTTTTTCACAACATATTGTTGCTGTTGGACAGAAACTTCATATCTCCATATTTGCAATGCAAGGGTGAATGAAGAACTAACCATATATAAAGCCACAGTATCAACTTTGATAATGCTGTGTTTAATTTTTTTAAACATACAGTGTTTTTCCCATTTCTTGAAAATCTGCGTTTTTGGAGATTCAAGGTTTCTGCCCAACAGTGACAATACTAGAGAAAGAGCCATTTAGGATCATGAACTGATTCAGTAGAATGAATCAAACTTTCCAATGTAACATAATAGAGAGAGAGAGAGTAGCTCAGGATGAGCTGATTCATTTGAATGAATCAGACTTTCCAGCACTACATATGAGAGAGAGCGAGAGAGAGACATTTTACTGAATTGGTTCATCCTAAATGAATCAAACTTTCCAATGTAACATAATAGAGAGAGAGAGAGACAGAGTAGTTCAGGATGAGCCAATTCATTAAAAAGAATCAGATTGTCCAGCATATGAGAGAGACATTTGTGATGAGCCAATTGACTAGAATGAATCTGACTTTCCAGCATTACATTCCAGAGAAGCATTTATGACAAACTGATTCACTAGAATGAATCAAACTTTCCAGCGCTACATATTAGAGATTAAGGGTACGTTTACACGACAACAATATGCATAAAATGGAGAAGTTTTTCCTTTGGGTTTTCCGCGTACAGACGACACCATTGTCAAAACGATCCCCATCTGTGAAAACGACTAAAAAACGCTGTATTCTGCTGGCAGGCCATTAGATGGCGATGAAACACTATACTGAACATGTAATGCGCATGTGCATGACATCATCGTTTTCACAGATATGATTTTTTGTTGGAGACCGTTTTCAAAAACTTGCACTTTGAAACCCGTTTTCAAAAGTTTGCGTTTTCAGGCCACCAAAACGCTGTTGTCGTGTAAATGAACGGCCAAAACGCATAAAAAGTTTTCTGTTTTTAGTTGAAAACGTTGTCGTGTAAACGGCCCCTAAGAGCCATTCAAGATGAACAGATTCAGTAGAATGAATTAAACTTTCCAGCTCTACATAATACAGAGAGAGAGACATTTTTGATGAACTGATTCACTAGAATGAATCAGGCTTTCCAACGTTACGTCATAGAGAGAGAGAAAGCTGTTTATGATTAACTAATTTACTAAAATTAATTGCTAACTTAAGTGCTACATATGAGAGAAAGACGTTTATGACAGGTTTACTAGAATCAAACTTTACAGAAAGCAATTTATAATGAACCGATTCAACAGAATGAATCAAACTTTCCTGCATTACGAGAGACATTTATGACAAACCAATTACTAGAAAGAATACAATTTTCCAGCACTATAAATGTGAAACAGTAATTTATGATAAACTGATTCACAATATGATTCTGATTTTCCTTTGTTACATATGAGAGAGACAGAGAGAGAGAGACGTTTATGATGAACCATTTCCTTATGAATCTGACTTTCCAGTGTAACATGTGAAAGACAGTTGTTTGGTTTGTTACTGGAAAAGTTACGCGGTAACTGAGCTGCAAATTTTTAGATTAGTTACTCCACGGCACTGATGTCCATATAATAGCTTGGAAGTAAGATCGTGACGATTTAATATATTGAACTTAACTTAGAATTTTAGAAATGCATGTTGATCTCACCAAAGAAATTCCTCAGTTGATTTCACCAAAGACCTTTTACATGTTACAGCACTTGCAGCTCTATCAGGTCTTCTCTTCTGTGCTGAACTTTGCTTAGACTCCAGCAATAAGCTGCAGTTGAGTTCTTCCCTGCTTGTGTCTGTCAGAGAGGGTTCTTGTGTAGAGAGGGAATGAAGTGTCAGAGATCACTTGACAGCGGTCCCCAAGGTGCAGCTCTTCAGGGCTAAAGTGTGTGAGAAGAGAGTCAACTCCCATTCCATTTCCTGTCCTCCCCACCCCAACCCTCCATTTTCTGCCTGGATGAACCAATAGTCTGCCTGAGAGCATGCAGTAGGTCCCACCTGGACCATCCAGGCCAAAAAAAAGCACAAGAGCAAGCAGGATAGAGATGGAGACGGAAAGAGGGAAGGTTTTGGAAACTGCTAAGTGTTATAAAAATTGAAAGATGGAGAGTGGAAGAAAGTGGCCGGAGGTTGAAGGTCAATCGTGTGGAGATTCATACCTTTCTTGTTTTGAAGGTAAGTCAGTTTCAGACAGCAGAGCCCCACTGTCACCGTCCCTGGAGACTGAAGAAAGAGTGTTCACTCACATGAATGACATTTAATTTGTTTCATGAAAAGAATGCTCATATATTGAACAAGCTCTGTTGTCTGTGTTTGGAGTTTGGAATGGAAATAAAGCTTTTGCTCATGTGCTGCTTCTCCAGTCCAACAAAAAACCTGTCAGTCAAAGGACTGGCAATTTGTATTTGCCTGTAACAGTGAATGATGGTCTCTTCATCTATGTAAACACACCCGTTTCCACACATTCATCTTCCACTGCCTCAATCATTGAGACAAACATTTCAGTAGATTATGATGTAACTCTATCAAGCAGCTGTCCATCCAGGAGCTCCATTTGAACGGCTGCAGAGGTTGGACGTCCCACAGTCTGCCATTTTCATTCTAATCTACATCAGATGGGGACATCTGAGAGATCCAAACATGTTTTGTCAATTCACTCTGCTTCTTGTGTATTAACACGTTTGGTTGTGGAACATGAAGATGTTCTTGAAGTTGAAATTTTTGTATAGTACACTCTTAAAAATGCAAGTTTATTATTGGTGTATGGTTCCATGAAGAAACTAAGAAAAAATGGTTATTTTGAAAAGCTGCTCACTGAAATGGTTCTATGGCATCACTGTGAAAACCCCCTTTTGAAACCTTTATTTTTAAAGGGTCATTAATTACTCATGTTCCACACCCATAAGACCTTCGTTCATCTTCTGAACACAAATTAAGATATTTTTGATAAAATCCGATGGCTCAGTGCCAGTAAGACAATTAACACTTTCAATGCCTAGAAAGCTACTAAAGACGTATTTAAAACAGTTCATGTGACTACAGTGGTTCAACCTTAATGTTATGAAGCGACGAGAATACTTTTTGTGCGCCAAAAAAAATAAAAAAAATAACGACTTTATTCAACAATATCTAGCGATGGGCGATTTTTGAAAAGGTTACGAAACAAAGCTTTATGAATCTTTTGTTTCGAATCAGTGGTTTGGAGCGTGTATCAAACTGCCAGAGTCATACCCCTAGTGGTGAACCATTGAAATTTAACTTTTGACGTAATGAACCCTCGTTTACTGAAATCACGTGACTTTGGCAGTTCAATACACGCTCCGAACCACTGATTCAAAACAAAGGATTTATAAAGCTTCGAAGCTTCCTGAAGCAGTGTTTGAAATCGCTCATCACTAGATATTGTTGAATAAAGTCGTTATTTTTTTTGGCGCACAAAAAGTATTCTCATCACTTCATAACATTACGGTTAAACCACTGTAGTCACTTGAACTGTTTTAAATATGCCTTCAGTAGCTTTCTGGGTATTGAAAGTGTTAATTGTCTTGCTGGCAATGCAGGCCTCACGGAGTCATCGGATTTTATGAAAAAATCTTAATTTGTGTTCTGAAGATAAACGAAGGTCTTACAGGTGTGGAACGACATGAGGGTGAGTAATTAATGACAGAATTTTAATTTTTGGGTGAAATAACCCTTTAAGAGTGTAATATTTCTTGAATAAAATAATTTCTTAGTAATATTTGTGTAATATGTCATATGTTTGCATATGATTTATAACAATTCATTACCAATATTACAACCATAAGATATACTTGCTATGAATGCTGGGCTCATAGATATTCACTATAATAATGAAAGTAAGTGTAATGTTACCACTGCAAAACGAATTCACATAATGCTGCTATTAGCTATATTGTTCTGTTTATTTGTTGTCTGCTTTTTTCTTGGCCTAGTAAGATGCTTTCTATATAGATTTATTTCATTCAAATACGTACTGATAAATTTATACTCTCAGAGTTCACCAGGTCTTCATTCATAATGCACCGCACAAACAAAAGTGCCTTATTCTCCTTTTCTGCAATTTCATTTCAATCACTGTCTTTTGCACTTTTGGTCTCAATAGCGATAGAGTTTGTGTTGAGCATTGCTAATGATTCAATATAAAAAGCATCATGGAACCAACTGGTCTTTAAGCCAAGAATAGGCTATACAACATAAACATATACAACATTTTCAGTTTTATCAATTTCTAAATAGAAAAGTCAGAAGATAAAATAAATAAATGCTATGCAACAATCATGCAAAACACAAATAAACCAGTTCACTGAATGCAGAAACAAATAAGATGTCCCTTCTTTACACAGATGCGGCACCTAGCAACATTGTAATCAATTGTGTTACATGTGCTGTGACCTATAGGCAAAAGAAAAAAAGTCTGAACACTGAATTAGATGGTTACAGTGCTTTCAAATGGGGGATGTCTATCACTGTTTCAGTCTCTAATGAAAAGACTTCTGGACCTCAGGAACAAAGTGTTAAGTAAATGCACTGAAGTGCCCTCATGTATTATACATTTTAAATGAACTCTGGCAGGCCAAACCTCTTAGCCACAATGAAGAAAGAGTCCAGAGGTGGCTGAGAGACACATTTAAGGTACTGTATGTGATAAAGGATTGATTGATGTCCAAAAATATATATATACGGGACCGAAATGTGACTGTGCTGCAACTGTCTTCACAGCGTCACTTTTAGAATTGAGTTTTAAAAGACTTACTAAATGAAAAATATCTTTACCAAAAGGACAGACCTCTGCCAAACTGTCCAGTAAGGAACTATTTCAATATATATATATATGTTGTTAGGTTGATTTAGTCATATTACATAATATTTTTTAAGGTTACAAGACAAAACATGTTTTACATCATTTTCATCCTCAAAGTTCAATGGAAATCACTTCCAACTAAAAATACTGTTAACAATGCTTCGAAGATAAAGATAGTGATAAAGACATTTCATATAGTGCCACTTTTGCTTTTTCTTTTACTTCAGGCACTTTTGCAATTTGTGGAAACACATTATTGTGTTGTTTTGAGAACATCTTTGCTATAGTGAGCATTATTTATAGTTTTAACTATAAATAATGTGTTTTTCTCTCCTGCAGTTAACAAATTAAAATAATTACCAGGTCTGTTTTGATATCGATCTTAGACTGTTATTTTTTATGCAGCCTAGGTGTTATAATTTTTTCAACCAATCCAATGTTATTTAATGGTACAAAAGTGTTTGATAACTACATAGAAAGGCAATTATGGTAATCGTTTCTGGGCGGTCATCAATCATGTGCGATCGAGCTGTCTGTGCTCTGAGTCAGATGTGTGATTGGCTGCTGGCGGGCAGGGAAACTGAACACGTCCTCATTAATGTGAGCGAGACCCCGCGGGCTCCTCACGAGGACACAAGCGCATCGTTTGACTCTGAAGTTATGAGCGACTATAAAGTGTTCCGCTGTATGAACAGCAACTTTTTCTGTGATTCGCGACAATTCGCGTTTGTTATCTGGACCTTTAAATCTGATTCTGTGACGTCAGCGTCACCGGTGTTTAAAACAACGTGCAGCTGAGCCAACGTTTGTTATGATTTTTTTCAACTTCAACTATACCGCTGTTCCACATTGAATCTGTGTCATACTTCACTTTTTGCTATTTGTATTGTTGTTTGTATGAAAGACAAACAGAAACCAGGAAGGGACGTTTACCTCCAGTTAATGGACGATTTTCGTGATGAACGGATGACCCGCAGCGGGACTGCAGCTTTCTCTTTGCTGGACACTCATCATGTCATTTACACAGTTTGGCTATTCATATCCTGCAGCACCACAGGTAACTCTTTTAAACACTTTCACACTTCACTTTACAGTGCCAAAACTTGTCACAATTGCTGGATGTTAATGATTAATTGAATGCACCAATTAATTAAATGTACTGTAATTGAGTGGCTCTTCAGGGGAAATGGATGAAAAGACTCCAGGATGATTTTAAAGAAATTATGGAATCATATATTTTTTTTCTTAAGATTAGATTATAATATAAACTTGTATCTTTTTTTTTTTTTTTAAATACTCAATAATGAGTGTTGCAAGGTTACACCTGCTAATGTCCCCATTCTGGGCTTGTCCCTCACGCAGATCTTTGCACTTTGCCTTTATGATGAATTTATAAAAACTGCTAAAATCAGGAAAATTTAGAGAATTTCTTCCTTTGAACTATATTTAATTTTATATTTATTCTTGAATTTATATTTCATGATTTTTCAAATGATCACATGAAAATGAGATGTGACAGACATATCTTTGCCAAAACAGCACAATGACGGATGTGAAGATAATAAATATAATTCACTTTAAGATGAAAGATAGAAGATTTAAAAGTAGTTTTAGTAGATATCATTATCAAACTTATCAGTAATGTTAGGGTTAGGGTTAGAAAATAAAGGTTCCAAAAGGGGGTTTTCAAAGTGATGCCATTAAAAGAACCATTTTTGGTTCTCCAAAGTAACTTACCATGAACAGTTCTTAAAAGAAGACATTAATAATCTAAAGAACCTTTTTTCACTATAAAGGACTTTTGTGCAATGGAAAGTTTCTGAAGACGTTAAAGGTTCTTCATGTAACCATCACAATTTTTTAGAGTGTATTTGACATTTTAATCTTTTCACATTTATTTTATTTATTAATACATTTATTAGGTAATTTACTGCTAGCTAACATAGTATATATATAAGTGACAATCTCACATGATTTAAAATCCATAAGGCCATGATCATACATTTATACATTTTAGACTTGTGTTAAATGTTTGAAGATAAAATAAACATGTATTGCAGAAGTATTCTTTTCCAAGATTTCATGTAGTCAGAAGTGAAGAATCACCCGACTGCATATCGTGAAACCAAAAACAAATGTTTAGTTTTACTTTTCTTACACATAAGTATAAATGTATAACAATGGAAACTAAAGTTACTCATTTAAAGTCATTAATAATCTAAAGGCTGTGTAAAGTGTTTTATATTTTTCAAGGACATGATTTAGCCTGTTCGTCCTTTTGTTGACAGCTTTTAATGACTTCTAACACTCTGAGTGCCTGCTATGAGTCTAATGGTTCTCTGCTGGACACTGGAGTGGCAACTTCTCCTCAAAACTCGCTTTATTGCCCGGTGTATGAAAGTAGGCTTGTGGCCTCCAGCCGGCATGACCTGATCCCTACTGCTGTCTATGGCAACTCCTGTTCAAAGAGTCACAGTTATGATACCTACGGCACTTATGGTCCAGATTCAACCTCATGCTATCCTCTGGTACGCATTTAATTTGTTCATTTCAATAACAATAGAGGTGAATGTTACCTAGAAAGTTTTTTGAATCATCACTGAGCTCTTTTGTGATTATTTACATTTTCCTTTATATTAGGGTAAACTCAGTGAGAAAGATGGTGCGGAAACAGGATATTCAAGAGTTACCCAAAGCTCTGCATATTACCATTACGACTACCCAATTGGACAGTACCACTATGACAGATATGGGTAAGAATGATCACCTCCTTTTTGTTATTTTAGTGAAATTTGGTTGCATCCATGGGCTTTTTGCAGAATTTTCAAATACAGCTATTGTGCATCCAAATAGACTGCTTGTCATGTTATTTAGATATGGATCTGTAGATGTGGGCACAAGAAGAAAAAATGCTACCAGAGAGACCACAAGCACACTGAAAGCATGGCTGCAAGAACATAAAAAGAACCCGTATCCTACCAAGGGTGAGAAGATCATGCTGGCCATCATCACTAAGATGACCCTTACGCAGGTGTCCACCTGGTTTGCCAACGCACGCCGGAGACTCAAGAAGGAAAATAAGATGACGTGGTCACCGCGCAACAAGACCTCAGATGAGAAAGAGGTTGACGACCAAGAAGATATGGATGAATCCCAGGGAGAGCTAATAAAAACTGAAAGAGATTTTAATGGTTTGTTGAAAGCTTTTTTTTAAGTTGTTATTGTTTTGAAAAGCAAATATTCATTCATTGCCTATTCATTGTAACGATAAAGTTAGGCAATCTTTTGGTAGTTGTTTTAATTAAAAACAATGTATTTTTAATTGATATCTAGATCAGTCAATTGGTTACACAACTTCAGTGAGCATCTTTTTAGTGCAAATGTTGCAGTTGCAGCTGCAGTTACAGTTTGACATTTAACATTATTTTCAGTGTTTTTATAACCTGCTTAAATATTTGTTTTATAACTCCAGACAACCAAGGAAAGGATGATACAGATCAACTTCACAGCGATCTGGACGATTTCGATCTAGCGGAATCAGATGCCTCTGAGTGCGAATCGAAACCATCCTTTGTTATGCGCGTTTGCTCTGAGACCAGCGAATGTCCAGATAACCACTTTAAAGAAACCGTTACTGAGCTCCCTAGAGGTGTCCATGAATTTAGTGAAGACCGCCTAAGATCAACTGCTGAAGACAACCAAACGGCAAAGTTCTACCTTCAACAAGGCCAAAAGACCACTGAGACCAAGCCAAAAATCTGGTCTCTTGCACAGACTGCTACGTCATTAAACCAAGCCGATTACTCATCATGCATGCATAAAGGAACGTCATGCTCTTCTTCAAACTGTGACTCAGACTTAAAAAGGAAACAAGAGTCTCCAGTGGCCACTCTGAGAAACTGGGTTGACGGTGTGTTTCATGATCCTTTATTCAGGCACACTAACTTCAACCAAACTTTCAGCAACTCTACAGAGTTATGGACTGAAGCCATTTCCTCACAGAATACCTACCATGAACACTCAGAACCTATTACTTCCTCTCAGCAACTGTGACGCTGTTTTTTTTATTTATTTTTTTTATACTATTTTGTGTTGCACCATCACAAAGATCTACACGCTAGGCTTGGAATCTAATTGTGCTGATGTCTTATTAATTAGTTTCATTCTGTGAGCTGTTGTCATATAAGACCTCCTGAAAGTCTGATGAACTTTATAGATTAGGACTTACCAACACAGCAAAGTAGATTTAGGAAGATTGGCACCTTTTTACTTGAAGAAAAAAAAAAAAAAAATCAAATCTGATTCTGTCTTTGTAAAAGAAAGTGATCACTGCTGTATAATAGCACAGTACACAATTTTCCCCCAATCTGAAATCTCAGTTGTTCATCTGGCNNAAAAAAAAAAAAAAAAAAAAAAAGGATGTTCGCTGTCCATGGTGCTGAAATGCTCCCAAGTGCATGTTGGTCACTAAAGTTGTTTAATTCGGTTGCATTTATTGTTTGATTGACATTTTTCCCAGTGGAAACGCACAAGATGATTTTACATACATCAATAATTTGAACCCTTCCACACAATGTCCTATAGACTGGGATGTAAGTTAGAACCACTCAGTGATGTCAAATATAAATACTCAAGGGGTCCTACTGCTTAACTGTAAACTCAATGGTACTTCTAAAATTCGTAGGCTAGCATTGTTTTTCATTAAGTGACTGATATGGCAAGCCGTTTTAACATTTATTGCATAAAACTAATTAATACTATAATAAGTATTTTTGTTGTCTGGTACTTTCATTATTATTTTTAATTACCAGTAATTAAGTAGTGACCAGCAGCTTTTGTCATATCTATAGCTATTTATGAGACATCTATACTAATCGTTACAAGTAACACTATTCAATGAATACTACAATAAAACTAGAATAGACACTAGTAACTATTTGCATAACAGTAGGCCTAAATAAAAAAATACTATTGGTTCTGGATGATTCCACGGAAGTCGCAGTGCAACGATGCCAGTGCACTCACTACACACCAGCTATAGGTGGAGAGGAGAGAGAGTGATAAAGCTAATTCAGTGGATGGGGATTAAAGGGTTAGTTCACCCAAAAATGAAAATAATGTCATTTATTACTCACCCTCATGCTGTTCTACACCCGTAAGACCTTCGTTAATCTTCGGAACGCAAATTAAGATATTTTAGTTGAAATCCGATGGCTCCGTGAGGCCTGCATAGCCAGCAATGACATTTCATCTCTCAAGATCCATTAATGTACTAAAAACATATTTAAATCAGTTCATGTGAGTACAGTGGTTCAATATTAATATTACAAAGCGACGAGAATATTTTTGGTGCGTCAAAAAAACGGCTTATATAGTGATGGCCGATTTCGGAGCGTTATGAATCTTTTGTGTCGAATCAGCGGTTCAGAGCGCCAAAGTCACGTGATTTCAGCGGTTTGACAAACGATCTGAATCATGATTCGACACAAAAGATTCATAATGCTCTGAAGATTAATGAAGCAGTGTTTTGAAATCAGCCATTTGAAATATAAGTCGTTATTTAGTTTTTTTGGCGCACCAAAAATATTCTCGTTGCTTTATAATATTAATATTGAACCACTGTTTCTACATTTCTACATTTATGCATTTGGCAGATGCTTTTATCCAAAGCGACTTACATTGCATTATACTATACATTTTGTATCTGAGTATGTGCAATCCCTGGGATCGAACCCATGACCTTGGCATTGCTAGTGCCATGCTCTAACCACTGAGCTACAGGAAAGCTGTACCACAGTTAGTAGTGTCTATTCTAGACAACCACTGTACTCACATGAACCGATTTAAATATGTTTTTAATACATTAATGGATCTTGAGAGAGGAAATGTCATTGCTGGCAATGCAGGCCTCACTGAGCCATCGGATTTCAACAAAAATATCTTAATTTGTGTTCCGAAGATGAACGAAGGTCTTATGGGTGTTGAACGGCATGAGGGTGAGTAATAAATGACATTATTTTCATTTTTGGGTGAACTAACCCTTTAAAAGGAGGCCATGATTGATAAGGGCCAATGGAGGGAATTTAGCAAGGGGTTACACCTCTACTCTTTTTATAAGAATTGCCATGGGATTTTTAAAGACCACAGTGAGTCAGGACCTCGGTTAAAGTCTTATCCTAAGGATGGTGCTTTTTATGGTATAGTGTCCCTCCATACTGGGGCATTAGGACCCACACAGACCACATGGTAAGCACCCCCTGCTGGCCTCACTAACACCTCTTCCAGCAGCAGCCTAGTTTTTCACAGGAGGTCTCCCATCCTGGTATTAACTAGGCTCAACTTAGCTTCAGTGGGCAACCAGACTTGGGCTACAGGGGGATATGGCTGCGGCAAGTAAAACTGGAATAGGTACCAGAAACAACTGGAATACACACTACAAATTGAATAGCTGATATCTGATGCACAGATCCCCTTACAATTCATATTCGCAGTGGAATAACAACTTGCCACTGCTTGGAAAATGACTATACATTGGAAAAGTAGTATTTACTATGAAGAGCTACTTGTGAAATTGGGAAAGATATGGTCAATATGGGTTACTTGGTAGTGATCAAAAACTACTATAGCAGAAAAAAAAAAAAAAGTTAAAATGGCTTGCCATAANTGAAACTAGATCCTAACTTTTTAAAACCAACTAGGAAGAAAGACAAATGGTGTTTGACAGTCTAATCCTAAACCCTGGTGAGAGAAGTGAAGTAACTTATGATTTAACAAATGTTGAATGAAGTAGACAGATTGGCCTCTCACTCTTTTCATCTATGATAATTTAAATCCCCATGGTCCAGATAATTGGCACAGGCATGGATGTCACACCATCATTAAATGTATCAGGCTCAAGATTTTTCAAATAAAATCGACTTAGATATTTGTGTGAAATTGTCCATTTGTTATATATAGATAGATAGATAGATTGATAGATATATATTAAAGCATGCAATTTTTTTTATCGTTAAGCAAAATAAACCATCCATATTTTGTAGAAATCTCTGTTTATATAAAACAGCATAAAAGTTTTGGCAATCGCTCATTGTGTGTTAATTGCGCGCTTGAAGCTTGCCCTAGATTTATTTATTTATTTGTTCAATCTTTCCAGTTTGAAGCTCGGGATGATGATGATAAAGTATTCATTAGAACAGAGGAGAAACCTGCCACAACCTTGTATGGGATTAACGATTTTAGACTGAATTATTCAGGATGAATTCATCCGAGAATTCCTTTCTTTTTTGGCTTTATAAATAACTTACATATATGGTAATAAATAATGACATCCAGGCATTCAGAAAAGAAACTTGGCGCACACTAAAGAAATAGGAAATCCCATTTTGGTATTTAAAGTTAAAACAGAACTCAGTTAGCCTGTTCGAGAGATGCTACAATTTTTTGGTGTATATTTGGCAATAACCACTTTATTCCCTAGGAATCGTTGTATTAATAGTTGTTGTTTTATGATCTCAATCCAATAAAATTAGAATGTTATCACACTTTTTGAAGAAAAAAAAAAAATCTAAACCTTAAACTTTCTCAGTCTGTTAAACTAATTATTTCAGATGTAAATGTTCGTATTTGCTGCATTAATGTTGTATATAAACCTTAATGTATGGTTTAATATGAAGGCCTATACTTCTGATGCATTAGCCTGTTCCTACATGGTCTAACTTTCAGCATATGGGAATCACAGCCAAGGTATTTAGAGTGCTAACTCAACAAAGTGTCTCCAATATAATGTCATTGTGTCTCCTTAGTTATTCACGATTTGGATTACAAGGTTGGGATGTGTTGAGATTTTGTTCTAAACAAATAAGGTCAAATAAAACACAGGCATTGCAGCGTTATCTGCAAGCTGTAAACATCTTGATGTCACAGGTCTGCAGAACCATTAGATCGACTAATTTGTTTGTGATTTGTCTTATTCAGAGCAATTATCTTGTAACAGCAGAATAATAAAACAACAACATACACATACAGTGTGCTGAAAAATATGCATCACTAAATGTTAACAAAACAATAGTTTTTCTTTTATTTCTGGTGGAACTCAGTCCTAAATCATAAGTACCCTACGCACACACATAAACTTTCTAGAGGAAGTAGAGGAGTCTGTGCTAGCTTTGAGAAACATGACACAGTCTCATGAGTAAAGGTCATGACTCTAGTACATGGGGCAGAAGGGAATTAGTGCAGACAATTAGGTGAAGTTAGTGGTCATATCACAGAGCACTACAGTTTCTTTGTGACAGTTGGAAGAGTAGACTAATTATAAGGAGAAGCAGCCAATCCATTCGTGTGGTGAAAGACTGTTCTATGGATTACATATAATAAACCCGCAATATTTGAAAGGCCCGTTGTGGCAAGCAGGGTGGGGCCAAAAGCTGTGGGAACAGAGCAAGGCCAGTGGCACAAGTGTTAAAGGGATAGTTCACCCAAAAATGAAAATAACCCCATAATTTACTCACCCGCAAGCCACATGACTTTTATAAAACGTACTCCACACGGCTTCGGGGGGGTTAATAAAGGCCTTCTTAAGTGAACCGTTGCATTTGTGTAAGACAAATATCTTTATTTAAAACTTTATAAAGTAAAATAACGAGCTTCTGGCGCGACAGCCATGCACATTCGACTTACATCTAAAAAGCATTAACTTCCGCAATGTAGTACACAATGACATGACATATTATGGGTTATAATAGCGTAGAAGGTCATGGCGTAGCATAGAATTTCATGGCATTGTGTACTACGTCGCGGAAGTTAACGCTTTTTAGATGCAAGTCGAATAAGTCATTATTTTACTTTATAAAGTTTTAAATAAAGATATTTGTCTAACACAAATGCATTGATTCCCTTCAGGCCTTTATTAACCCCCCAAAGCTGTGTGGAGTATTTTTTAAGATCGATGGATGCACTTTTTTGGGCTTCAAAATCTCATCCTCCAATCACTTCCATTATAAAGCTTGGAAGAGCCAGGATATTTTTAATATAACTCTGATTGTGTTTGTCTGAAAGAAGAAAGTTAAATACACCTAGGATGGCTTGAGGGTGCGTAAATTATGGGGTAATTTTCAGTTCTTGGTTGAACTATCCCTTTAATGAGCATCACCTGTGCGCTACACCAGTCTCGAGTCCCACAGAGGAGCAGTGAAAGAGGAATGACGACAGTGGAAGACGAGAGAGGACCAGGCCTGGACTTTATGTTGTTGTTTTGTTTTAGTTTTTGTGGCAGTTGCTGGTGAGGGGCTGCTGCTTTACTTTCATTTTGTTGTTTATGTTAATTTTGTGATTTAAGTTACCTTTAATGTTCTCCGGTTTCCGCCTCCCTTCCCTTTAACATTGTTACATTGGTGAGGGGGATCGTGGTTTTGAGGAGGTTGAGCAGCACGAAGTAGCGATGACCGCCAGTGACTGCCAGAGGCGGTGGTGATGGAGTGTCTTGCCGGACCAAAGAGGGGCGGCTTCCGTCCATGAAGGGTCAGAGGAGTCGCCACCGTTCGCCTGAGGCTGGAGCCTGCAGCCGTCTGCAAAGATGGGGAAGAGCAGGGAACGGGGGGGGATCACTGCTGGTGTACTGATGATTTTTGCTTCCCTGTCAGATGTTGCTAACTGCCAGTAGCAGTAGGGAGCAAAATTTGACAATGGAAAATGCTACCTATCAGATTATGCTTCCAGCGTAAACAAAAAAAAAAAAAAAAAAAAAAAGAAAAAGAGAAATAATAAGATGCATCATTGTTTGAAACCCAAAGAAGTCAGGTGGTTCAACAAACAACACTACTGTATAATGCACCTGTGTTTTCTCATTGCGGTATTTATTATAAATGATTTTTTTTGACATCATTATTTTTTTCTTCTCTCCTCTGATGACGTGTTTACTGGTGTGAGGATGGGACAACCTGTCACTCACATGAGATCACAGCAACAGCAAACCACAATGATCCAGCAATACAATCAATTCCTGATGGACAAAATCATGTCCCGCCCCACATTTTTTCTTGTTCGATAAGCAATTTCACTTGGATATACATATAGGGAAGAATAGACAATCGCAACTTCTGTTTCATGCCCACTTTAATAACTCACTTTCATATGATTATAACAATTTAGATCAAATTAAGATTTGATCAAAGAATGGAAGATTTGTGAAATTTGGTTTTGAAAAAATAAAATGGAATAAAAGAACAGTTCTGTTACAGTGGAAAGAAATGGTGATAACATTGAAACGTCATATATACACCACAAGTTCTACAGAGCAATTTAAACCGCGAAAGGCAATGTTTTTTGCGATCCTGCAACATCCTTCTGTATCTCTGCTGGCTCCATTTTAGCTTCATGAATAATAGAGATCACTTTTCAATGCAGCACAATTCATATGCTCAGTTTCACCCCAAGATTTTGCTCAGAGCAATGTTTAAACTAGCCAACCACCTGCAATTTAGATGCCTCCTGATAAAGAAAAAAGCCACAGCCCTTAACAATGAAGCCTTCCCCTTACCTATCACACATATTGGACAGGACAGAGCGCAGATGAGGGTTAATTGGCATCACGCTGTCTCCTGCCTTCTGTCACCAGCCCCAATTATAGCAGCATGGCTGCCTTTCTCTCAACCTGAGGTGCCTCCAGCCGGAAAACTCAGTTCCACTGCATGCACCACTAGAGACCAGGCTTCCTCCACACTGCCACAAGGCCAATTTGGCATGGCCGTGCCGGCAGAGAATACTCTTGATGAAATATATATATGATCTTCCTCAAACATGTATTGTTCCGCACTAGTGTTTCTTATCAGACTAAACCCCCCTTGACATTTTCCAAACTTAGCAGGAACGAGACAGGAACGCAGCTCACCAGTGCTTAAAGATGCAGGTTGCTCTGTTCTTTCACCCTTTGCTCCTTTTCATGTCGTCCTGCCCAGGCCCGCATTAAGAACACATAGGGCCCTGGGGCTATAGCAAATGCAAGGGCCCCCTTTCATAGTAGACTATTGGTGCCACGTTGTTTTCTACAGCATGAATAATTAGTTTTTTTTTTTTAAATAACATCTTTAACACACAGAGATGCAATGTATTGTATCTCAATACAAAATATAAAAATATTCCAGGCTAAAACACATTATAAATGCATTAACACCAGATATGAGCTCAAAGCAAACAGGTTCAGCAACAACTTTTGCACAAATGACTGCCTTAAAGAGTTTACTTCAAATAATTTCATCATTAGAAAGTCTTCTTTCTGTGTCTAGAAGAGGGGAACCATCAGGCCTGGACCGGGGCTAAAAGTCAGCCCATCCGGCTCACACGTTTCCCCATTAATGTTTTGCTGGGCAAAGTCTTTTAAAATGGAATAAATTAAGTACAGAAACAAAGGCTAATAATATTTTTGAATTATACTGCAAATGTGTTTAACAATATTAATATTGCAAGGCTCTTAATTATTTCATTAATATTTTGCAGTTTATTAGAGTATCTACAGAGAAAAAAAAAATCTTTGTCCTGAAATGTTACCAGTTCTTGTATAGAATCCAGAGTTTAAAGGGTTAGTTCACCCAAAAATGAAAATATGTCATTTATTACTCACCCTCATGTTGTTCTACAGCTGTAAGACCTTCGTTCATCTTCCGAACACAAACTAAGATAATGTTGATGAAATCCGATGGCTCAGTGAGGCCTCTATTGAGAACAAAGCCATTCAAACTCTCAAGGTCCAAAAAGGTAGCCTACTAAAAACATATTTGAAACAGTTCATGTGAGTTCAGTGGTTCAATATTAATATTATAAAGCGACAAGAATACTTTTTATGCACCAAAAAAACAAAATAAAGACTTTTCAACAATATCTATATGGGCCGATTTCAAAACAACTAACCCTTTAACTGTAAGATCATGACAGGCAAAAACCAAGCATTATTATTGGTTTCTATAACAACAACAACAACAACACTAATACTGATAATAAACTAATAGGTTATTAATGAAAAACATCTTAAACACTATAAAACAAGCTCTAGAAAAGTGTCTTTTTTCCCCCTTATAGTAACTGCATGGTAATTTTTATAGTGGTGGCGCTGTGCGTATTGAAAAGCTTGTATTTACAGTTGTGTACAGTTTACCTCAAAAATTCAGTTTACACTGAGATATTTGCTCTATTTTTAGCTAGGTTCATCACACAGCCTTTAATGTTGACACATCCTGTTGCCCTTGTGTCGATTCAAATGAGTCAAGCCACTGGTTGTGCGGGAGACGGTCCAGCTGCTCTCACGCGCTCCGACTACTGGATGCGCGCGCGCGTGGTGGTGCTATGTCGATCGGAACACCGGAAAAAAATTCAGGTGTTCCCGGTGGCCAGTTAATCTACCCCACACAGCCAATCACGGGCCCCAGCCCCGCCTACTCAAGCCTAGAGGTGCTTCAGAAACATCACCGATAGTAAAATGAATACCATAGGCTACCCTATACATAGAGTCTGTCGGAACAGGAAAATGTCAATTTCTTTATGCGAACTGGAAGCTGACCGGTGTTATTTCAGAGCTAGAGAACAATAGGACAGTATCCGATTATACACGAGACCTCTCAGGTCATTTAAGGCACATATATAGCCTATTACATTCACTATAGGTAATGCACATATGCTGTCAAACCAAAAAGGACCTTTGTCAGAATTACTCAGTTAAGACACTTAAACGAAAAACATGATAATATAGATATAAATAAATATGATTTGTTTCTTTCTTTTTTTTTTAATGATAACTGAGGTAAGCTCAGCCCGGTAGTGACATCAAAACCAGGTGTAATAGGGAGGTAAGATCCAAAACACACTGAAAACTTAAATAAAAAGTGCTGACATTACATTTACATTCTAATTAATTTAAGTGCTGATAGCAATTTCCAAAGACCACGTGCGCCCTCTGTCCGTGAATGCTGGAAAAATCATGTGCAGGATTTTGCGACCTTGAGACGCTTGCTTGGAAAAGTGCAAAAGACACCAGAAAATAACTAAAAATGTAAATAAGAGTCAATGAAACACGGCAGTTTTTGTAGTAATATTATAGTAATATTTTATTTTACAGAGAAAGAATTAGATATCTTCACATGTGAATAATGTTTAGCCCACACAAACAAAAGACAGTTGTCTTCAGTGATGATGCTTCTGCTTAAACTGCAGCCCACAGTATCCACAAGTGCCAACTTTGGTGTCCTTGTCCTGTGTAAAGGTTGAATTAATTAATTCATGATACAATAATAAATGTTACATGCAGCATGACAACAGACACGTTTTAATCTCTAAAACATTTGATTAGTTCAATTGATGTGCTTAATTAAAAAAAAAAACATGCTTTTAAGTGAATAGTAATGAATTAGTCAAATATTCATCTCAAAAACTTTTTTTTTTCACCTTTTAAGGGCAATGCGACAGTGTGTGGGGCGCTACTTTCACGCCAAACAAAAGCAAGCAACTAAATCCCAGTACAAAAGGCCCTTCCACAAGGAGGTTCGATGGTAACTTCAATTTTGTTGTTAAAGATCATGTGATCCGGGGTAGCACATCATTCATTTTGAGGTCATTTTCATTCATTTTGAGAATGTTTGAGAGGTTTCCTGGGACTAAAACTCAATGAAAAAAAAAAAAAAAAAATCTAATTTTGAATTGCTGCTATGTTTATATGGTAACCTTCTCGTTCACTTGTGCTGCGTTCCAGGCAACCCGTAACCCGTGCTTTCCCAACCTTCTACCCGTGAAAGTGCACTGGAACAGCAGTCAAACCCGTGACTTCCCACCCGTGAACTCGTACTAGACCAATGTACTCCCAGTTACGGGTTCTGACGTCACATAGCCCGTGAAACAACAATGGCAGCCCCTACGGATGCGGTGTTTATGCAAGTGCACGGTAAAATAAAAGGTATAACAGCTTCTCTTGCCTTATGTGCAGTTTTCCTCCTCCGTTTCCCTCAAATAAGCAAGGAATAAGCACCTTTGGCGATAGAAATAATTGTTAATGAGCATAAGCCCCATACGGTCCGCCATGCTGGTTTGTTTACACTTTTACGCAGTTTGGCGTGACTTTCCTGGAACGCTACAAAGTCGCAGCATAATGCCGCGTTCCAGGCAACCCGTAACCCCTGTTTTTCCAATCTCTACCCGTGAAAGTGCACTGGAACAGCAGTCAAAGCCGTGACTTCCCACCCGTGAACTCGTACTAGACCGATGCACTCCCGGTTACGGGTTCTGACGTCACATAGCCAGTGAAACAACAACGGCAGCCCCTATGGATGCGGTGTTTATGCAAGTGCACGGTAAAATAAAAGTTATAACAGCTTCTCTTGCCTTATGCGCCGTTTTCCTCCTCTGTTTCCCTCAAGGAGTAAGAACCTTTGGCGATAGAAATAATTAATGAGCAAAAGCCCCGTACGGTCCGCCATGTTGGTTTGTTTACATTTTTACGCTTTTTGGCGTGACTTTCCTGGAACGCTACAAAGTCGTGAGTCGTGACTTGAAGTCGTGACTTACGGGCTCAAAACCCTGCCTGGAACGCAGCATTACTTCCAGAAAATGTTCTTATATAAAATACATGTTTACCAAGTTGATGTAAACTTTGGGGTGGCCGAGAGCCCCTCCGCCTCCATCACAGGACACCGCTCTTGACTCTACGTATGACACTGGTTCTTCTGCAACCAAGTTGATCGCAAAGTTCTCATTCACCTGCACAAAGTGAACAACAAATATATAAAATATCTGAGTGAACAAATATCTATCTATCTATCTTTACAGTAAATTAGTACGGTATTTAAATTGTTAAGAGGGTCAGTAAATAAATAGTTCTCTTTACCTCTTTTTGTCTACCGATGAATCTGGCTCTTCTCACATCACTTTCGTCATAGAGCTGCAACAAAAACAAGAAGCATACGGAATCACACCAGTCTCATCACAGTGACTGAGGCAGCAGCATCCTTCATCATTCAGTTTCCACTAAATGCACAAACTACTGCAGAACCAATTATTATTTATTCTGCAAGATGAGAGTTAATTCTCACAACAAATGCTAATAGAGATAAACAGACGTGCACCGAATCCATTAAAGACTTTAAAACTGTGCCTCACCTGTCCTGTGTGAGTCACTTTTTCTCCATAATTAGAAACCGGTACACTGTATTGCTGAAGTGGAACTACAGATAACCTCATGCCATTGAGCAAAACCTTCGTATTTTTACCGAAGGACAAGATCCTTGGAAGGGTGGCTGCCATTTTTGCCCGTAATCATTACCCAGCAGGCTTTGCTGTGTATATGAAAGCGCTTCATAGTTCTTCGCTGACCCCTGCTGGTCGAGAATAACTGAATTAATTTATATTTTGCTGATTTGTGCGTTTAAATTATTTTCCCTTTACAATAGCTAATGGAAATTTATTTCGGAATTCCTTTCGTTATTTTATGTAACAAAACAACATACAACAAAACCGTGTTGAGTCAAGAGTACTGCGCATGCGTGCGTTGTGACTTTCCTCAAAGTCATTACGTCACAGGAACTCGTACAGTTTCCGCACATCTGAAGCATGCTACCATCTCATGGATGCATTTGGGATTAAATAGGCTTATATACACGTTTCTATAGGTATTTTCAGACAGGTATGAGATGCATTTGTTTTTGTTTGTGTGTCTAACTATAATAATTGTATTAAAATCAACACATTTATACGCAATTGAAGAGAAAGTGTTCAGTCTGATAAGCTAGTTAGCGGTCCACTAAGTGCGTAGTCTATTTTATACAAACTTTGTTGTAATGAAGCCTTCTACATTTCCTCTCAGTAAATTCATATGTGTGGAAATTAGGTCAGTCCGTATTAGCATTCAGCTCTGTATACGAGCTAAAAGGAAAGAATGAAAATGAATGCCAGTTGTAATCTAGGAAAAGTAGCAATCTAGCTATTAGTTTTTGTTAAAATAGCAAATTAATCAGATGATTACTTGAATGTTTTTAACTTTCTCTTATTTTGTCAAACTTATGACATTATCTCTCATTCCCT
>RJVU01057109.1:6054825-6076499 GCA_003731715.1 Anabarilius grahami
CGAGGTTTTTAGTAATTGCCCTAATTTTAAGTAGATCATATTAGCAGTTAGCAACACCAGAAATTTTTTTTAAATAAATATATATATATATATATTCGGGTACTGCATTTTATACATGCGTGTAAAAATAAGTGCAAAATAAGGTCATTTAGCTGGAAATGTAGTTTAAATGATGATGGTCACTCAATTCATATATATTTACATTAATTCATATGTTCAGCTACTTCAAACAGGTGAAGTTTGAATTAGGTAACTAAGTTCACGTACCTAAATGTGTATTTTCTCTTTCACCAGGTGTTGACACCATGGCACCACTGTTGCTCCCTTGTCTTTTTGGTTCCTTGACTCGGCAGTTGTCCCAAGTTGCCAGATGTGCTGCTTTCGGCTCCTTACCTGCAGTAGGTGCACAGAGATGTATCTCCACCATCACAGCTACTACGATGCTATTTAAGAGATTCGTCGACCCAATGTGCAAGCCACACACGGCTTTCCTCTCACCCCAGCTTGGACAGTGCCAGCAGCTCCTGTGTGTTCAGCCATCTGCTGGCATGAAGACAAAAACAGCTCTTAAAAGACGCTGTAAAGACTGCTTTTTCGTCCGCCGCCGTGGAAGGTTGTTTGTTTTTTGCAAATCTCACCCCAGACACAAGCAGCGGCAGGGGTGAATAAATTGAGACCTCAATGTGTGTTTTCATGCCTGTTCTGGCTGTTTCTCAAATGAGGACTTGAGAATCACTTGTCTTGATTGGTGTATTGAGCATGTAAAGATCATAGAGTTTCTAATAAATATTGACATCTGCATCTGAAAAGATGCTCAAAGGTTTTGAGAATTATTCACTTTTTTCATATACTGTATTTACATATATATTCAGGAGAGCAGCTGTTAACTAAACCTAATTCAGACCTTATATATCTAAACCCATTGAATATCATAAAGGTTTCTTAAAAGTTATTCAAATTAAGACTTTTGTCTGGCAAGCAAGTTTTAAGGAATATTTAGCTGTTGAAATGTCATAGGGGAATAACTAGAAAAACACGTACTTGACTCTTACCATGACATTAATTTCTCTGACTTTTCCAGGTCCCGAAAAAAAAAGATCTCTTTATATTTCCTGGTTTTTCATAACTGCGCACTGTGAATTTATGATGATGTATAATTGGATATTATCCCAGTTACCAGGCATTCATTTGTACAGCAGGGGGCGATGCTACACTGCTGAGACTGCAAGCGTTTTGACTCAAATTCTTCTTCCTAACCTAAAGACTTTTATTCTTTTGTCTTTTCTTATTGTAGCATATATAATAAGTTCTAACATAAGCACTTCTAGTCCTTATTTGAGCTCTGAACGCAGGAATGACCATTATTCACAACACCCCTCAGCTGTGGCCTACTGTGGAAAGTTGTTATGTTTACAAGATCCCAACGGGTTAAGCACGTGCATGTAAATGATTCTCTTGGCAACAGAGCTGGGACTAAACAGTTTTCTGACACTTATGAAAAACAACGAGAGTTTTGGTTGTTTTTATTTGCTTATTTTAAGCTGTATTGCCAGTCAAAAACAAAACCGACCAAATATACCAAAAATAAGGGTGAGAAGATCAAATAAATAACTTGTTAATATAACAAATCCTTCCATTATATCGATATAAAATCCAGTGCTTAGATAGGTTAGATGTGATGTCAGAACTTGCGTTTATCACGCATGCGCACAATGAACACGCGCATGATGCTGCTCGTTCGGTAAATTACAGGAGTGAACAGCGTCAACAGCGAAGCCAAACACTGGTTGTTTAAAATCGACTTGAAGCGCACAAACCAGGAAAAATCCGAAAAGTTATTTAGTATATAAGAGGAGCACCGCGAGGGCGCATTTGCTTTTCCTTTTATTATTATTTTTAAAGATACATGTTTACTCTTTCAGTATGAGGGTCCCTAACAGAAAACTACACACGGCTGTGGACGGAGGAGACTCGGGCGTTTCAGCACACTTCAAAAATCCTTTCGTGCACGAGTTGAGATTTACTCCTCTGCAGAAACTCAAGGTAAAGTAACTGTAAACCATAAACCATGATTTAGATTTTTCTTCCTCACTGAATACAGCCGCTGGAGAAAGAGTGAAACGTTTAGCAGAAGTTGTGGTCGCAATTTCACGTTACAGCACGCTGGATGTGATCTGTTTAGGCTACGCTCGTCGTGCGTCATCTAAAATATGCAGAAAATCTTACTGTGTGTCCCCAATTCAACCCCAATTGTGAAATCTATATTATTGTTAGATTTAGAAGCATATGCTGTTCTACATGGGGTTTGACGCGCAATTCAAAGTGAACTGAAAAGCATTCTGGCGTACCTTGTTTAAAATACAGATTTACTACAGGTTTTACTGTTACTCAGTTTGTCATTATTTTAGGACTGTCAAGATGTATTTCCGTAGTGGAACAGCCTGTTGTTATAGTATGAAGCACAGAGTGGAGGTCATGATTGGTGATGCATATGCTGCCCTGCATCAGAAATTGACAAGAGACCAGGGCAACTTGGGAGGCAGTTCCTAAAATAAAATAAAATAAACAAACTGACATTGGTTTGTAGAAATATGCATCTTTTATAATCTAAAACTCACACAAAGCTGTCTAAGATGATTATGGTCTTTTTCTATCTTTATGTGACTTGTTATCTTCTTTCATTGGTATTCTAATGCCACTTACACGAAAAGTGTTATTTATTTCCCGGCACTTTATTGCACTGGGTCCCTTTGGTCCTGGAAAACCTGGAAATATCAAGCAATTTCAAAAGTGTGATTTCTAGGCTGGGAAAATGTATGGAAATTCTTAAAATCTTAAAAGGACAAGGAAAAGTCAAGGACATTTCTATAGTAAATACAGCCTTTGCATCACGTATTTCTTCAGCTAGAAATTACGCTTTGTTGAAACTTATTTCACCAAATTCATGGAAACTTAGAACCCTGAATTGCAGATCAGGTATAAAATCAACTTGTATTAGATGTACAGTAGCACTGTAAAAATAATTTCTCCTTAATCATCTGTGTTAAATTGCGTATTTTTTGTTGTGGAGCTGGACATGCCATCACACACAGGGTGAATGCTAAAATTAATAATTCCTCTGCACCTGGATTCATTCTGATATTATTCTGATATTTTATTGATGTTATATTATCAAAGGCTTTTGCCCTTTGCTGGGCTTGATAAGGGAAAAGGCTTGTTTAATTTGTTGTAGCTACCTGTATGGACAGACTGAAGCATGATTATGGGCTTTGTCATGTTTTGCATTTTTAATAAGTCGTTTTAACTTTTTGGTTGTTTAAGATTGCCTGATCCATATAGATCAATACTTATAAATCAAAGTTTATAGTGCCATACTATGATAAGGCACAATACTTTAAACCAGCTTGAGTCATGGACTTCACAAGACCTCTGAACATGTCCTGACTCCTTGCGGCGGAAAGTAAATGTGGCCCACGGTATGCCGACCACCTTTAAAAAATAACTTCCAGTTTTACAATTGTTAATTGTTTTTAAATTAATTAAAAAAATGTATCAAACAAATATAAGTTTGTACTATAATGTTTTTGTTGTATAAAATAATTTTGGTGATCATATATTATTTTCAGACATGCGCACACCTACTATATACTCGCGCAATTACGCCTTTAAAGGATTAGTCCACTTTTAAATAAAATTTTCCTTATAATTTACTCACCCCCATGTCATCCAAGATGAATGTCTTTCTTTCGTCAGTCGAAAAGAAATGAATGTTTTTGATGAAAACATTCCAGGATTATTCTCCTTATAGTGGACTTCAATGGCCTCCAGATGGTTGAAGGTCAAAATTACAGTTTCAGTGCAGCTTCAAAGGGCTTTAAATGGTACCAGACGAGGAATAAGGGTCTTATCTAGCAAAACGATCGGTCACTTTAGAAAAAAATACAACTGTATATGCTTTATAAACACAAAATATCGCCTTGCATGTCCTTCCGCTTTCCGCATTCTTCAAAACGCTTACGCTGTATGTCCTACGCCTTCCTTATTCTACTAACGGAAAAAAACTAAACTGCCGCCACGTTCGTTCTGTAAGTAGAATAGGAAAGGAGTAGGACATACAGCGTAAGCTTTTTGAAGAATGCGGAAAGCGGAAGTACGTGCAAGGCAATATTTTGTTTATAAAAGCATATACAGCTGTATTTTTTTCGAAAATGACCGATTGTTTCGCTAGATAAGACCCTTATTCCTCGTCTGGTATCATTTAAAGCTCTTTGAAGCTGCACTGAAACTGTACCTTCAAATTTGACCTTCAACCGTCTGGAGGCCATTGAAGTCCACTACAAGGAGAATAATCCTGGAATGTTTTCATCAAAAACCTTAATTTCTTTTCAAATGTCGTAGCATCAGCAGCGAATGAGAGTGTTGAAAGAATGAAAGATTCAGTTTGCTGTAGAGCTGCACAATTCTGGATAAAATCATGGGAATCATGTTTTTTTTTGTTTTTCCAAATAGAGATCAACATTCTCCCATGATTCTGAACAGGCAACTAAACAAAATAACATTTAATTTACTTGAGGTTCTGACAAAATGTTAATTGCTGCAGTCTATAAATTTGAATGAATGAATGATTCAATGACTCATTCATAAATAATTCACTTGTTTCATTACTGGATAAATCAGCGTTTTTTGAACTAATGTCTTGAATTAATGATTCAGTGACAAATACATTTAACAGTCACTTGTTGCCACCTGGTGGTAAGTGTTATCATTATTTGATATGTCATGTTACTTTGGTGATTTTGGTCGCTTCTGTAGACATCAGTGTTTATATCCAAACTATAAACTTTTATCCCAGTTCTTCTGTGATGAATATTAATATTTGTAGCACAGAAATAACAAATACTGTGTTGTTGAAAAGACTGTTTGTGGAGCTGTTTCATGCATGACAACTGCTGTCTCTGGCTCAGCGGCAGCGCCAATGCAGATTTAAGTGTTCTGGTGTGATTTTGTCAAAAGTTGAATAAACACAGGCCAATCGTTGTCATTAAAGAATAAGATCGCGTAGGTGTTTGAATCAAAATCGCGATCTTTTAACAATTAATCGTGCAGATCTAGTTTGCTGTCAATGAGTGAGATGGGCAGCCTTTGTTTGCTTTGTTGTAAAATATTGTGCGTATGCAAACCCTACAGTTTCAAAAGACATTTCGATACTACCCATGCAATATTTGACAAGAAATATCCACGTTGAAGTGAGCATCTTCCATGCTAAGTGGGGTCTCTATGGATCAGATTTGTTGGTCCAGCACATCCTATAGATGAATTTAGAGGCCAGGGCAACACCTTGAACTCTTTGTCATGTTCCTCAAACCATTCCTGAACAATTTTTGCAGTGTGGCAGGGTGCATTATCCTGCAGAAAGAGGCCACTGCCACCAGGGAACACCATTGTCATTTAAGGGGTGTATATGGTCTGCAATATTCTTTAGGTAGGTGGTATGTGTCAAAGTAACATCCACATGAATGCCAGGACCCAAGGTTTCCTAGCAAAACATAACACTGCCTCTGACGGCCTGCTTTCTTCCTGTAGTGCATCCTGGTCGCCGGTTCACATGTTGTCCTTCCTTGCACCACTTTTGGTATGTACTAACCAAGGCATACCAGCAACACCCCAAAAGACTTGCCGTTTTGGAGATGTTCTGACCCAGTCGTCTAGCCATCACTATTTGGCCTTTGTCAAAGTCACTCGGATCCTTTTTGCTTGTCTATTTTTCCTGCTTCCAACACATGAAATTCAAGAACTGACTTCTCTTGCTGCCTAATATATCCCACCTCTTGACAGGTGTCATTGTAAAGATATCAATATTAAGATCAATATTATTCTTTTAAAGTCACCATGAAATCAAAATTGACATGACAAATCTTTTTTTTCTTTCTTTCTTTTTTTTTTTTTACAGAATGTTGCAGTGTTTATTATGAATGATTTATCCGTGCACATCATTATTTTTTTTTAAATCAATATGCCCTCATAATCTTTAACCCTAGACTGAATAATGGGGGTCAGATTGACCTGGCATGCTGTGATTGTTTTTTAAAATATTTTATCAATGAAAACATTTATTTGATATTCCATGAATTCTTAAAAAAAAAAAAAAAAGTGTTTCTAAACCTCATCAATGTAATTTTCATATTTCTTGTTCATAGGATGGGGAAAAATATAATTTTTACCCCAAGAATGCACAAAGGGGGTCAAATTGACCCGCTTTCATTTCCTATGGAACAGTATAAAATCCTCTACAACTGCAAACTGGCATTCAGATGTGCGTCTACATTTTTTTTTTCCTCATTCCAGAATCTTTCATTTGGATATACTCCACAATAGGGTAGAAAATACTATCACAACTTCTGTTTCTTTCATGCCGACTTTAAATAATATTTCACCGCTTTCCTGTGGTAAGATTTTTTTTTTTTCTCCTCAGATGTCAACGTAGGTATATGAGAAGCCTCAAAGTCTTGCTCTCCCTGTTTAACTGTCATCTCGATTCTCTCAGCTTTCCTGTTGTTTGTGGGAAATGGAAAGCAAAGACATCAGTTGCTATCAGACAGGAAATCCACCAGAGCCACTGATTTGATAATAGATCCACTTATCCTCACATTTCAGCAGGCAGAGAGACCCTTTGAGAGGACAAGTGCAGTCACATTTCATAAATCTGACAAAGTCAGATAATTGGTTACTAGGAAGTAGTAGTGTCTGTTTTCTTTTTTTGGTTCCATTAGCCCATTGCTATTTTCTAATATAACATTCTTACACAACAGCAGTTTGNACAACTGCAAACTGGCATTCAGATGTGCGTCTACATTTTTTTTTTTTTCCTCATTCCAGAATCTTTCATTTGGATATACACCACAATAGGGTAGAAAATACTATCACAACTTCTGTTTCTTTCATGCCGACTTTAAATAACATTTCACCGCTTTCCTGTGGTAAGATTTTTTTTTTTTTCTCCTCAGATGTCAACGTAGGTATATGAGAAGCCTCAAAGTCTTGCTCTCCCTGTTTAACTGTCATCTCGATTCTCTCAGCTTTTCCTGTTGTTTGTGGGAAATGGAAAGCAAAGACATCAGTTGCTATCAGACAGGAAATCCACCAGAGCCACTGATTTGATAATAGATCCACTTATCCTCACATTTCAGCAGGCAGAGAGACCCTTTGAGAGGACAAGTGCAGTCACATTTCATAAATCTGACAAAGTCAGATAATTGGTTACTAGGAAGTAGTAGTGTCTGTTTTCTTTTTTTGGTTCCATTAGCCCATTGCTATTTTCTAATATAACATTCTTACACAACAGCAGTTTGAAGGATCCAAGATAGGCTGTGATGATTCACCTGATATCCATATGCATCAGTCCCAAAGATAAATGGATCTTTGTGGTATTATGCAAGATATTTTTAATAAGCCTTAGGGTTGCATTTGAAATGCTATGAAAAAGCACAACATCTATTTATAGCATTTGAATCTACTTGCCATATTGTAAATCTTAAGAAGTAGGTGATACCTTTCCTTTTCCAGCTCTTGTAAATGAGGAAACTTCTTCAGGCTTCCATTCTAAAGAACTCTTGGCATTAATTTTGTAAGCCTTGCTCACAGTCAAGTGGCAAGATGGTGAAATCAATGAAGACCAGTAGAGAGATCATGAGTAGGCTTGGAAAAACATTTGCATAAATGCTCCATCATGGAAACCCACTCTTGCTCACTCAGGTTTCTGTTGTTTCTGATGGCATTGCTTCATGTTCATGTCATGACGAGGGTGCTTTTACTGTTATGTAACGTATCTTTGAGCAGCTATGGTCAAGACAAGTAAAATTCCTTAGATTTTCTGTACTGTAACTGCTCTCCAGGCGATGAGCTGTAACATGAGATTCGTCACGTCACTGTGTCTGGAGGCTATGTAAGTCTCAGTGTGCTCCCTGCAGTGAGCGTAGATGTTGTAAGAGATCACGATTGATGGTGATCCGAAGGGAATGTGGAGTAATCAACAGCTAGGGTCTCCTCAACCGTACGTGGCTGTGAAGTGCTTTCAGCGAGAATTGATCTTAGTTGATGCTCACTAGAAGGATTTACAAGAGTCATTTGCCTGATTAAGATGATTAAGATGGCATGGCAAGCAGTGTGTCTTTTTAGATGACCAAGACTGATCTAACAGCTTCCTGCTGTCTTGTCTCCACACACTCTTTGATTGGTTTAATGTGATTGTTTACAAAGCAGATTTAGGCTCTGGCTTAGTTAAATGATCATCGGGGAGTCATTGAGCTCTGTTTTGGAAGGTCCATAAACTCCTACAGTTATCATCCCCTACTTATGTTACATAGTTTGACAAGTCTGTTGACATGAATGTGGTTGATCAGGTTTGGGCATACGTCGAGTATTCTGTCTTGAAAAAAAAAGTCTAAATTCATATGGCCATGCTTCTCTCAAAATAAATTTGTTCACAGCATTTATTATACCAGAGTAATGATGATGATAAATGTTAGTGTGTGTATTTCTGAGATGGGCACTATAACTGCTCTTTGACTTTAAAGCTTTATAATGGTAGTGAATAGCACTCATGATTTTGGGAAAAAAAAAAAAGCCTAAAAAATGCATCCATCATAAAAATAATCCATACTGCTCCAGGGGGTTAATAAAGTCCTTTATGAAGTGACGCGATTGGTTTTTGTAAGAAAAATAACCATATTTAAAACATTATTAGAGAATAGAACAAAACAAAATACTGGTCACAAGTTAAAAGTCTAAAACGAGAATTTTTCAAGAGAAATGTTGGAGGATTTCGATATAAGAGAAGAGGAGCTTGAGTTTTTTGCCCAGCCCTATTTGTTTGATCCGCGGAAGGCATCTAAGCTTATACTACTCCTACATCATGCATCGCGTCAGGGGTTACTCTTGTGGCGCAAGTCGATTTATGTAGGCTGTCTACAGGAAGCTAGTTATTTTAGTTTTTATGAAGTTTTATATATGGATATTTTTCTTATAAAAACCCATCGCTTTGCTTCAGAAGGCCTTTATTAACCCCCTGGAGCTGTATTGATTATTTTTATGATGGATGAATGCACTTTTTTTGGGCTTCAAAATCGTGAATGCCATTCACTGCCATTATAAAGCTTGAAAGATCCAGGATACTTTTAAATATAACTCTGATTGTGTTTGTCTGAAAGAAGATGGTCATATACAGCTAGGATGGCTTGAGGGTGAGTAAATCATGGGATAATTTTCATTTTTGGGTAAACTATCCCTTTAAGAAGAAGAACATTGATGATAATATAAAAAAAATTTCTTGAGCACCAAATCTGTATTGGAATGCTTTCTAAAGGTTCTAAAGGTTCATGTGACACTGAAGACTGGAGTAATGGCTGATGAAAACTCAGCTTTACCGTCACAGGAATAAATCACATTTTAAAATTCAAATAGAAAGGAGTTACTTTAAATTGTAATAATATTTCACAATATTACTATTTAACTGTACTTTTGATTAAATAAATGCAGAGACTACTTTCAAAATAATGTATAAATCTTACTGACCCCAAACTGAACATTGGTGTATAACATCACCATAGTCAATGTTTAATTATTTATGAACCAAAAAAACAAAGTTGTCCGCACACTGAAAGACATGCAATTAGACCAAGTCAAGGGTCTATCACAAAAATTACTTTAATTAGACATGAGCACTGAAGAAAGCATGAGCTGAAACGTCTGTTTTAAGACACTTGTCACTTTTTTGCAAATTTTTTTCACTTTGTAGATGTCTAATTAAAGTAATTTTTGTGATAGCCCCTTGACTTGGTCTAATTGCATGTCTTTCAGTGTGCGGACAACTTTGTTTTTTTGGTTGATCAAACTTATCTTGATTTACGCACCTGAGAACGGACTGGTTATCTTTTGGCGCGCATACAACATCAACTTTATTTATGAAGAAATTATTGACATCATTGCCAGTTTTAACTTGAATGTGAAAGATTTATGGTGTCAGCCTCTTTCAGTTATTTTAGCTGTTAAAATACAGTTTATTATGCTGCTCGATATTGCAAACTCGATTTTTTTCAAAAAGAAAATTAATCATAGTTTAATTTATTATCATAATCATGAACACACTTCTTTGTAGCTTAAATAGTGCCGTAAACATGAATCTTTCTTTGTACATGTGAATAAAAAAAACTATACATTTGCCCGATATACTTCATGCAAAATCAAAGAAAGAACTGGTGTGATGTCATGTCAGATCAAAATGAAGTTTGAAGGTTTTTCGGGAGTTCGAAACAGCTTTACAAAAAGCTAACTTTCTGGAAAAGTTTGCTCCGCTTGGTAAACACCTTTGAACTACCATTGGTCTGTGGCGATTACTTAATAGGTAGGTGTGGCTCTGAAGCTCCGCCTTAATTGAGGTATAAATCTTCATTTCTTCTGTTCAGTCCGTCAAGGTCAGACGTGAGTAAAAACATGAACACACTGGAGAGCTGCTTTAGAGTAGAAATTGAAGTTGTAATTTTAATTGAAAGCAACTCTGACACAATCTATTGTATAAAGTGCTATATAAATAAACATGACGTGATGTGACTTGACTGGAGAGCCGAATTGCTGAGCTTGTGCAAACATATCCACGTTGTGTGTTTATTTAATGTATTAACATATTTATCTAAATGCTGCTCTCGGCAGCCTGGGTGGCATTGGGATGTTCACTATACCGCTGTACCGAGTATATCAGGGCCTTAAGTGTAGTTTCTTTTGACTCGGACCAGTAAGCAACCTCCTAGAATAACCTGGGAAAACCTTAACAAGCACTCAGAACACCCTAAGCAATTTTGAGGTCAGGCTTTTGCATGGGCTTTTTTTTGTAACTCTAATTAGCTCTTAACCCTACTCAAAGACAGCATCGTCCACCTGCTCTTTTACAGTGCTGCTAAAAGCATCAGATGCAGGTTAGGGTAAAGATGGGCTTCTTAACCTGCACATCCCCCTCGTTCTCCTTCAGGCTGAAGCAGATGGAGAGTAGACATAAGGGGGATGTTAACGGGACCCCATAGGCTGTGATAAGGGCTGTGCCTCTCACTCCTGGGACATTATGCAGTGGGTTTGGGTGGGGAAGGTCGAGACCAGGCTATAATTCTTGCAAATGATTTTAGCTCTCTCTTCTGTTCAAAAAGTTCTTTTTTTTTTCTTCTTTTTTTTATAAATCTCATAGGGAATAAGTGCTTTTGTATGTAGTCTTTCACTCATAATACATTTTACACTAGCACTACCCCTCCTTCTCTGCCGCTCCCTCTCTTTCCCAAGAGAGCCATTGCCTCAGCCTCTAGATGAGTTTAATCTTTCTGTCAGGGCAGACTGCAGGAGTTGACAGCAGCTCTAGATAAATAAATAAACACTAAACCAGCCACACATCCCCTCCAACAGTTCATCTCCTCCTAATGGAGCCGTCGCGTGAACCCATCCACATTTAATCACCACTCTCAGAGAGATGCTCCGCTCCAGTTCTGATCTCACGACGACAACCTTAACCAGTTGTGTCATAGCTAACTGCTAGTAAATTTAACAAGATGGGTGCCATTCCAAACAAATGAGTTGTTTGTGAATGAGAGACACAGAGGAATAACCTTATTCTAGGCTCAACAAACGAAGCAGTGGTCAAGAAACTTGTGTTTTTCGTGTCACGAGTCACAGTCGATTTTTCTTGGAAATTGGAAGCACACACTCTCAGGCAGATTAAATATTCATTAACCATTCCGGGTCTTAATGTGAGCTCGTTACCGTCTTGTGCTTTGTCGTTGGTTCTTGCGACACTCTAACCAAAAAAATCTCCATTAGCTTTTAGCTGCGATCATCAAAGTTTAAACCATATATTGTTTTGGCTCCAAGCTTCAACAAGAGTGGTTCTTAACATGCTGATTTAGCCCTTTAAATTGTACTGTGTTCTCAGATCTTTTTATTTATTTTTTTTTTTATTACGTATCTTTTTTTATGATGTTAATTTAGGTAAAGCAAACAACTTGAGACATATACTCCTGAATGAACTCAGTTTAACCCTCTTGTTTGGAAACTGAAAGATCCCAAAGGCAAGGCATAAAAATAATAATAAAAATAATAAATAAATACAAATTCTGGTAGTATCAGATTGAATTTTTTTCCCATCTGTTTAACTTATAACATGAAAGTAAGGTTAATAATATAACTTAGATTACACATTTTTCGGTTTTACTCAAATTAGGGGGATGCAAAAATGAGTACACCCTACAACAAAAACTACTACATCTAGTACTTTGTATGGCCTCCATGATTTTTAATGACAGCACCAAGTCTTCTAGGCATGGAATGAACAAGTTGGCGACATTTTGCAACATCTATCTTTTTCCATTCTTCAAGAATGACCTCTTTTAGAGACTGGATGCTGGATGGAGAATGATGCTCAACTTGTCTCTTCAGAATTCCCCATAGATGTTCGATTGGGTTCAGGTCGGGAGCCACTGAATCACTTTCACCCTATTCTTCTTCAGAAATTCAACAGTGGCCTTAGATGTGTGTTTAGGATCATTGTCATGTTGGAAAAGTGCATGACGATCAAGGGCACGGAGTGATGGTAGCATCTTCTCTTTCAGTATAGAGCACTACATCTGTGAATTCATGATCCATCAATGAAATGCAGCTCCCCGACACCAGCAGCACTCATGCAGCCCCACAAAAGGACACTGCCACATTTTGGAAATAGTTTTTGTGTTCATTGAGATATTGTTTAAAATGTTACTTTTCAAAGGGGGTGTACTCATTTACACTGAGCACTGTATAAAATGTATATATATATGTTTATACAAAATGTAGGTTCACACACTTTAGCAGTTCACTTTTTTTTTCCTCAGTTTATTTTTATTTGTATTATTGCATATTCTTCTTTTTTCTTCTTCGTCTTCGTATTCGTCTTCGTCTTATTCTTCTTCGTCTTATTCTTCTTCGTCTTATTCTTCTTCGTATTCATATTCGTATTCTTCATAGTATTCTTCTTACAGCATTAGAGTCTCTGGGATCCCTAATGTTGCATGAACGTCAACACAAAATGAGGGTTTAAGCACAAACTTCTGTTTATCATTGTGAGCTGAGTTCTATAGATGTAAACCATTGATGGGAACATGAGATATCTGTGGTCAAGAGGTCATCAGAGAAATGCTGATGCAAATCTAATCTTTCTCCTCTGATGATTTATTGGATGAGTAGTCAGTGTACAATTGACAACTGCCTGGTAAACTGCATGAAGTTATATGTGATCAGGCAAGAATATTCAGGAACATTGAATGGAGATTGAATTAAACAATGTTTTGCAGGAGAAAACTGTTACAGTATGCTTTCATGTAGTCTATATCAGATACTATAATCTCTTTCTTCTGCTTCTAAAACCCATTCTCATGGGAGAGGCATTTAACATCAGTTGAAATTTTTCTCTTCCTCATTTCTTGTTCTCTCTTATGTCCCTTTTATGTGATCTTGTTTTCCTGATTTGCCTATAGATGCGTGGCATGTGATGTCCTTGTGCTCTGAGCTAATGGCTCTCTTAGTGCAGTCATGAATGGCTCACCATATGCATTTAATTCTGGCATTGCAAAGCATAATTTGATTTTCTGTTATTGTGAACTTTGTAGAAATCAGTGGCCTCGAATCATGCTAAATGCAAATTTCCAGAATGTTTCTGTTTGCTATTTATAAAACATCGGTACGAATGAGAAAATTTTCCGAATATGACCAAATTCAGAATCGTAATGTTCTTGTGCAACATGTTTGGTCACTTATTTGCACTTGCATCACAATGTCATCAGAATTTGTTGGATCAAATCCATGGAATTTATCATCAAATCTGTTCATACATGCGTTTTATAAACAAAGCCCCAGGGTTCTTCATTCTTTAGTCAGCTTTGAAGTAAACTTTAGATCATTAACTGCAAAAAATCAGTCTCTAAAAGTCATGAAACAAAAATCTTGATACTTTTTGTTAAGCATTTCAAACACTAGGCCTCTTAACTACTGTAGCCATTACATCAACTATCTTTCTTTGAAATCTCGATGGTTCTGCTTAGAAGAGCCGAATGGGAGTTTGGATCTATTGGCCTGTCTATCAGTTAACTAGGGCTGTGTAATCTAAATGTTAATGTTCTCCAGGCCAGTCTCTCTCTGAGTATCGCACAGCTTAGCAAAATGTAATGTGGTCTCACTGCATATTTTTGTTTCTCTCCTATCTCTTTCCGTAAATGGCCCTCATACCTTACATTCTGTGTTCTCCAGATCCACGGCACTGTTTGAAAGCTATACTGGCAAATTCTGGATTAACGTGAAAATATTTGAGATTTTAACCTCTGGTTACCTCTGACATGCTCTTTCTCTCTCTCTCTCTCTCTCTCTCTCGCTCTCTCACAGATAGTTGTGATGACTCTGACACTGTTCCCTGTCCGTCTGCTCTTTGCTGCATTCATGATGTTGCTGGCCTGGCCCTTTGCATTCGTGGCTACTGTTGGCCGTTCTGAGGATGCAGTTGAACCTCTATCCTGGTGGAGATGGTGAGTAATAGATCAGAATTGTTACTCAGATGTGAGAGTTCGGGAACATCACACTGCCTCTACATTTCTGCCCTCTGCATGAGGTTACACTGCTTAAATAGACCTACAGAGCCATTCAAACTGTGAAAAAAAAAAAAAAAAAAAAAGTATAAGAAAGTCACTAATTTTCAATGAGAGGATTTGATGCGACATGAGGTACAGCAACCGTTGGCATATTCAAATGAGTAGCCAATGCGAGTGCAGACGCTTATGTGATTTGCTTCCTGATAAACTGCAGTCAAGTAACTACTAGCAAGTAAGGTGAACATACCTTTAAGATTTGTTTCAAGCCCTAATGATCTTCCAAAGAGTGTGTTTTCAGATGCAACTTTGGAATCACTTGTGCAGTAGTCAAATGCTTCATGTCAGGGTTAACTTTTAATTTGAGTTTTTTTTTTTTTCTCCCTTTCCCAGTTTTATTTAATGAAAATGTTTTTGGTTTTAATTTCATTGACAAAATGAAAGGATTAGTTCACTTCAGAATTAAAATTTTGTGGTAATTTACTCACCCCCATGTCATTCAAGATGTTTGTCTTTCTTCAGTCGAAAAGAAATTAAGGTTTTTGAGTAAAACATTTCAGCAGTTACCAATGGGTTGAAGGTCCAAATTGCAGTTTCAATGCAGCTTCAAATGGCTCAAAGGAATAAGAGTCTTATCTAGCGAAACAATCGGTAATTTTCTAAAAAAAACAAAATTAAAATTGTATAGTTTTTAACCACAAATGCTCATCTTGCACCAGCTCTGCGATGCACCACACATTACGTAATCACGTTGGAAATGTTACGCGTGACGTAAGCGGAAGTACTGAGCAAGTGTTTACAAAGCAATCGTGCAAAGACTAAGTCAATCGGCCTTTACAAACAAAGGTAAAACAACGATGATGGATGATTTTGAAGTTGGAGGAGAAAATAAGTTTTTCGCCCTACCGCGGTACTTCCGCCTACTTCACGTGGGACCTTTCCAACGTGATTACGTAATGTGTGGCGCATCACAGAACTAGTGCAAGACAAGCATTTGTGGTTAAAATTGTGGTTTGTGGAAAAAAAAAGACCCTTATTCCTCAGCTGGGATCGTGTAGAGCTCTTTGAAGCTGCCCTGAATCTGCAGTTTGGACCTTCAACCCGTTGGTAACTGTTGAAGTCCACTATATGGAGAAATCCTGGAATGTTTTCTTTCCTCAGTCAAAAAGAAAAAATAAACATCTTGGATGACATGGAGGGTGAGTAAATTATCAGGAAATTTTAATTCTGAAGTGAACTACTCCTTTAACACTGCTTCACATTAGTAGTGTTGTATGAGTGTTTTAATACAGTAACATTGGGTTCCATTGTGGTTGGGACACTTAAAAAGCAAGCTGCTAACATCAAACTCTTGGAATCTGAGTGAGTCTGTTCAGGTCATGCGGTGCGCATTATGTGGCGTGTGTGAGTGAGCGTTACTGCAGTTGCTCCCCACGCAGAACGTTTCAATTCAGTCACTTGTCAGGATCCATTGGTTTGAAGCTTGCTGCCAACATAGACAGATTACTAGGGTTTGGAACAAAGCTGTAGTCTAAATATTCTCAGATATTGGAAAGCTCTCTCTTTCTCACAATTTTGAACTGCTAAAAATAAGAGGGCTGTATTGTATGTCTGACGTATGTGTGGCACACCTACTCACACACTGAGTCACATCACACTGCTCCATTCACACCTGATCACACATATCACCTGATAGCTTCCAGCAGGGCTTTTCATATTCTCTTACTGTGTGTTTGTGTGTCTGTGTCTCTTCTGTATCTCATTGTGCACAAGTTTGTTCTTGTGAGGTGTGGAGAGAAGTTTTTATCTTTGTCAACAGTGTAAGTTTGAACTGACATGCTCGATTACAAACACTGGAAAGGCACAGGTCACGAAACTACGTATTTCGCTACTGTGCACGTTTGAGCGGGTGTGCGTCAGAGAGTGTTTGTTTGTTCATGAGCCAGCAGTGTTTAAAACATCTTTTTTAGTTCTGTTAATATTTAGCATGAAGTCCATGTAGAAAGCTAAGGTTTAACTAGTCCAAAACCAAGTCCAAAATATCAACTCTGTATGAAGGACTTCATAGAGGTGCATTGTTTTAAAGTGTCTTGCATGTGTTTTTTTTTTTTTGTGTGTGTGGTTTAAATTTGGATTTTGGATAAATATGCAAAATATGGTCGTCTTCAGTTTTTTTTTTTTTTTTCTCATTGAATATCCAATTCAATTAAGAGATGCGTCACATTATTGAAGTAAAATAGTTCGCAATGCAGTTTCATGTTGACGCTAAATCATATGGACCACAGTCAGTTGAATTGAATTGCCCCACAATGTCAGAAAGCAGGTGATATTCTCTTACTAACCCTGTCTTTGTCTTCCTTTTTGTTTGTTTCACACTCTCCAGGCTGGTAGATCTGGCTTTAAAGGCCATCATGAGAGCCATGTGGTTTTCTGGAGGGTTTCACTGGGTCCGTGTGAAGGGACGGCCGGCTCTGCCCAGTGAAGCACCCATCCTCACGATGGCCCCTCACTCATCCTATTTTGACGCCATCCCTGTCACTATGACGATGGCGTCTATAGTGATGAAGGCAGAGAGTAAAGACATTCCAGTCTGGGGCAGTAAGTTTTTTTTTATTTATTTATTTATTTATTTTATTAAATAGACCAACATTAAAACTCTTCAGCTTGTTTAGTTCACCTTAAAGCTGTTTGTGTTGTTTTGCATCTGATAAATTGAGATGTGTACTGTGCTAGACTAACTGGGACTTGTCACAGCACTTACTTATAGTTGCTCTTATGTCAGTTCAATTGCTTCTATTGTTCTCCTCATTTGGAAGTTGCTTTGTACAAAAGTGTTAAATGTAAATTAAATGAGATTAAATGTAAATGAGATGTGGTCAGATAAAGGTTTTTTTTTTTTTTTTCCTCTTCTCTTTAAGCGCTACACTACTGTTCAAAAGTTTGTGGTCAGAAATGTTAAATGTTTTTGAAAGGAGTCTTTTATGCTCACCAAGGCTGCATTTATTTGATTAAAAAAAAAGTAAAAACAGTAATATAGTGAAATATTATTACAATTTAATATAACCGTTTTCTATTTGAATATATCTTAAAATGTAATTTATTTATGTGATGGCAAAGCTGAATTTTCAGCATCATTACTCCAGTCTTCAGTGTCACATGATCCTTCAGAAATCTTCTAATATGCAGATTTGATGCTCAAAAATATTTCTTCTTAATATCATTGTTGATAAAAATTGTTAAAAGCTGCTTAATATTTTTTTGAAGTCACGTTACATGATTTTTTCCCCCCAGGATTCTTTGATAAATAGAAATTTTAAAAGAACAGCATTTATTTGAAATTGAAATCTTAAAAAAAACAAACATTATAAATGGTCTTTACTGTCACTTTTTATCAATGAAAGTATCAATTTCTGAACTCCTGTCATACTCATCCAGTTTATGTCATACTCATACACAGCTCCATGATGAATAATATTCATGAGCTGCTAATAATTTATTTCCCAGTTCACTGAGAGCAGCTTAACTGGCATCAAGATGAGATTTATTTGTAATTTGAATAAGAAAGAAAACTATCTGAGATTGTGCAATGTGCCTATTAATTATTGTTTATTATAGAAAATCTCAATTTATATTCCCAGGATTTTGCTAGACTGACTTGCCTACTTTTTAGGTCTCACTTTCGGTCACTTTTTAAATAATATATTGCTCTCTCTCTCTCTCTCTCTCTCTCTCTCTCTCTCTCTCTCTCTTTCTTTGTGTCCCTCTTTATTCTCTCTCTTGCCCCACCCTTCACTCTTTCTCTATTTTTAGCTCTTATCAAGTTCATTCGGCCTGTGTTTGTGTCGCGCTCTGATCAGGACTCTCGGAGGAAGACCGTTGAGGAGATCAAACGCAGAGCATGTTCTGATGGCAAATGGCCTCAGGTACCACACAAACGCGCACAGACTTCTGATATTTTTCATCTAACGTAATGACATTCATACAGTTTAAGTTTCCAGACACATTTTTGGGCCGCTTTGTGAGTTAGAGCAGGACTGTGGCCTGTTTTCAGATCATGATATTCCCAGAGGGCACATGCACCAATAGATCCTGTCTCATCGCATTTAAGCCTGGTATGTACGCTCTCTCTGTCTTTGCCCACCTCTGATATCTGCTGACTAAACACACTTTTCATGCTCAGAATGAGTGTTTGTTTTTTGTTTTCGAGTCTTTGTGTTAGAAATGTTAAGAATGTTTGTAGAGGATACTTTGCTGGTGTGTAGCTAGATCTGTAGTAGGTAGTAGTCAGATGTTTGCTCTCTCTTTGTACCCTCTCTAATCTGCGGCCCATCATGGTTCATAGCACTGAGAGAGCTGGTGATTGGCTTCCTCTTCCTGTGTGCGCTGTGGAGTCTGATGGTCTTTTCTCCTCAAATCCCCCTCTCCTCTGTCAGTCATTGTATCGGTTCTATTCCTCTAATCCCCACCCCTCCTCTCTCTATCCCTTGCTTATTTTCTGTTGTCTGGCTGTCTCACTTTTCTCTCTACAACCTTTAATACTGGAGCTCTCACTGTACAAAACAACATCAGCTGTGGTGGTCTGCAGCCAAATAGCTCTCCAAAACAAAAACAAGGCCAGAAACCGAGTTTGAATGTGTGTAGTGAGTTCTTAGTGAAAAGTTTATAGTGCATTTTTGAATAGACTATGTGGTAATCAATGTCTTAAGCATATGATGCATTCCATTTTCATATATTATGGCTTCCATTGGTCTTTTGATGACTCAAAGGGCATCATAAGCCACTTTTCCACCGTCAGTAACCGTTCTGTAACCGGCTAGAGCGACATATAATTATGGTAACACAGAAAACTTATATAACGGCCAGCCGGTATGGTTACGGTTTCATTTTCCACTGTGGGGCTGATAACGGCCACTCTTTGGTGTCAGTCGTTGCCTTTGTAACGCAACGGTTTATTGATGATATGATATGTAAATAACGACCACGTTATGGAGGATGATCAGATATTTCTTTTAATTTTATTATTAATTTGTTTACATCGCTTCACTTTCACTTTCAAATAGAGCACTTAGCCAGCTACAGAGAAACTGGTAGCCAGGCAAGTGACCAATCCTGAGTGGCGACGTCACTTCACGGATTCTATCAGCATGATTAGACAACCGTGCCGAGAATTCCGAGCCGATTTGTAAACGTGCCGTGCCATACCAGGCTCAAGTCGAAACACAAGTGGAACCGTTCCTTACCATTCTAAGAACCGTTCGGCCCGACGGTGGAAAAGCGGCTATAGTCTGCATAACACACGATTTTTCACATATTGTATATTGCACCACCTTTATTCCCAGTCTGTCTGAAACACTCTGATTTCCGGTTTCTACTAAGACCCAAGTGATTGGCCAAACACCTCAAGCGTGTGTCGGATATGTAACGCCCCTTAACAAAACTGCGAGTTTCAGCTTCAAAGGCTTCTAAAGCTATTGTAAACACAACCAGTTAATAATGTCATAGGCTTTAGCATATCAGTTTGAGCCTGAGTCAGATTCTGAAAATGTGGATGATCAAGCAAATCGATTGGAACCAATATTAGAACACCACAACATGGTAACAACACTACAATGCTATAACGCCTCACCTTCTTTCTTAGCATATAACTTTGGATGGGCATTATGCTAATATTTCAAATTGTGATGTAGGCATTTACGGATATAATATCGATCGATGCATTTTAGGCAGGTCTAGAGCAGTGTTTTCTGTTAGAATAAATCTTTTGTGGGAGACTATGAGCTTGGTAATTTTGCAGATCTTATACATGCACAAGCAGATTCATTACACACTAAAGGAAAAGGAAAACATTAAAAAGCATCAAATGGCCTTTAAAAAAAACTTTTTATGAATTCAAATTACATTTAAATACACAATGTGTATACAGCAAGCAAACTGTTCAAAAACCTGTGTTTTTTTTTAAGATAAAGTCATCACATTTTATTGTATTGAAAAACAGAGGAGCTGCAACTGTGTAGCCAAAAAATGGTGCATTTGACATTTATTTACAGTAGTTCTGCTCTGCCTAAAAAGTACAGGCACACTTGTGCACATGTGGATGCTTTAAGTATAAACCAAGCTTTAGTCAAATGCCATCCCTATGGTGAAAGATGCAAATGAATAATGGGTGTTTTCTATATTTGCATTGACCTGTTCTGTATAAGAGAGTTGTGTTGAGTTTATCAAAAGTGAGTGAGTTTAGTCTCTGTGGAGAGTTGGTCAGTTTCTATTAACACCATGTAATAAGAAGCTGCTTGTAAGCTGAAGGGCATCTCTCGTCTCTCTACACTTTCCCAAAAGTGATTAAATTTGACTGGCACAAACTGGGGCTCAAAATGTAGAGAAAACAAGACTGAAGATATGACTCCACCGTATGTTGCTTAAAACAACAACATTGTTTAACAGTGAAACACAAAAGAAGATATTTAGTAAAACGCCAAGCAGCTCCCATATAATGATGGTAACAACGGTCAAAAAGTACCATAAAAGTGTTTTTTTTATGATTTCACACTGTTTTCCAAGTGTTTTAAAGTCATACAATAGCAATGTGTGAGGAACAGACCAAATGTTTTCAAAGTAGTCTCTTATGCTCACCAAGGCTGAATTTATTTGATTAAAAATACAATAAAAACTGTAATATTGTGAAATATTAGTACAATTTAAAATGTCTCTTTTCTATTTTAATATATTTTACAATGCAATTTATTCCTGTGATGGCAAAGCTGGATTACTCCAGTCTTCAGAGTCATGTGATCCTTCAGAAATCATTATAATATGCTGATTTGCTGCTCAAGAAATATTTATTATTATCAGTGTTGAAAACAGTTGTGCTGCTTAATATTTTTGTGGAAACCATGATAAATTTCTTTCAGGATTCTTTGAATAGAAAGATTTGAAATATGATTCTTTTGTAACATAATTTTAAATATTTTTTTTATAAATTTAATTAACTTAATAATTTGATCATGTGTGTGCATGTACATTTTTTTTTTTTTT
>RJVU01057109.1:6080258-6097015 GCA_003731715.1 Anabarilius grahami
CCACGGCGGACGGCGGCGACTCCTCCGCTCCCTCCAGGACGGCAGCCACCCCACCTCGTCCCAGGAGCACGGCATCCGGGTCTCCGTCCCACCTTTCACAAGGCTCCAGTACCACCGCCTCGGGCAGCCTCTCGCGGTCTTCACTCCCGCGCTGCCCGAACTCCGCAACACCGCGATCCCCCTCAGCAGCGAGGGCTCTCAGACAGCATGTCCCTCCTTCCTCCCGGGTTTCGGCACCAATGTAACGCAGTTCGTAAATATGGGAAGAAGGAGGCGGGAACCGGCGAACATTCAACAAAACTTTAATATATAAATAAACCAAAAACCAAAACGAAAGTAATGCTGGCAGACCCTCGCGGACGTCTGCCGACCACACAAACATAACATAAAGTCCAGGCCTGGTCCTCTCTCGTCCTTCACTGTCGTCGCTCCTCCTTTTATGCTCCCGGAGCTCCTCCGTGAGAGACTCGAGGCCGGTGTGCCTCCCAGGTGGAGCTCATTAACTCTCGCGCCACCGGCCTCGCGCCGTTCTCTCACGGCTCTCGCCCGCCCTGGTGACCACAAAATGCAGTCTTGGTGAGCATAAGAGACTTTAAAACAATTAAAGTCATTAAAAACATTAATTCATTGACATCAAAGTCATTTTTAAAACATTAAAAAAATCTTACTGACCCCAAACTTTTGAAAGGTAGTGTGTAATTCAGAGCATTTCCTCATTCGTTGATGAGTGTTTCATCATCTATTATTGTACATTAATGTTACAGAACTTCTAAAAATGTTTGTGGATCAGAATTTTTGTCCATGCAAAAGACATAAATATGCAATGCTAGCAACCCAAAATCTTGTAAACGTGACTTTGATACCATACAATAGTTTGCATCTGTTATTATCATGAGTATGTCCTGAGTTGGTGAGTGACTAAGGAATGACCAACCTGACAAGGCTTCAGTATCAGAATAACAGGAAGAGAGTCAGTTGAAAGTTTTCCTGTGGTTCCTCGAAGTTGCTTAAGGGGGTCTGTCACATTAGAGCTTGTTAGAAGTGCTAGCCTTTTTTTTTTTTTTTTTGCACAGTGTGCACCAGATGATCTCTGAACAGGCTTGGACTTTGGGTGGTCCGTAGGTGTATCTAGCAGACCAGCAGGCTGGGATGGTCTTTTGAAATAACATACTTGATCTCTCAATTTCTAGGTTGAAAGAATCAGTGCTTATGTTTTAGTTAAGTAGGTTATAACAGTGTAGGACAGTTTATGAGGTCTCAGGGACACGAGGTGCTGGATTTGGTCATTGGTTGAATCAACCATCCAGCCAATCAATCTATTTGCATGTTCATCCACCGCTCGGCTCTACATATCATATAGTTGATCTTGACATATCAAGATCTATGATTCTTCAGTAGAGCCACATCATATATAACCATTATGTTCAATAGCATGAGCAGCGCTGTGCTGATTGATTGAAAAAAATCTAACCCAGCTCTTTGCCTGCCAGCACTGCACTCATAATGAAAAGTTAAACATGGGTGTTATTTGCTTAGGATTAGAAGCTGATGATTGATTACAGCAGTGAGTTAGTTTGTACTGATGCTTATTCTCTGGCAGTGAACATGGTGCCCCCTAGTGAATATGATGAGGAAATACAATCAACAAACATAGCTTGCTGTAATAAGGGTCAAAATATAACAGCTTGCTGTAATAAGAGTCACAATATAACATTCACTAAGCATCAAAGGTGAATAAAAATGGGCTTTGACAAGTAAATAAAACTGTTAATTGCCAGTAATTCTGTCTGTATATTTTTAATCTTATATAATAATATATAATTATTAGGGATGTAACGGAACACAATCATGACAGTTCATTATGTACCTCGGTAATGAAGTCACGGTTCAGTACAGGGAGTGTTTTTACAGCAGTGGGGAGAAAACTAAACATAAAATTGTTAATTCCCTTTCAAGGGAACTCTACGCTGCGTAATCGCTATGGGAACGCCCTGCGTGATGTCGTCATGAAGCACGTATGAAATCTGTCCAATCAGGAGACGGAACATCATAGGCGGGTGACGTCACCGACCAGGAACTATAAAACCCGCCCGAAAACACTGAAATGTGTGTTGTTTGTTTGGGAGCGCAGCATGCCCAGGCAGCTCTCGAGGGAGCTGCTTGTGTGCATTGTGACCAGCTGCCGCTGCGTACGCTGCGCTCCCGCCGAGCCCTCTTCGAGGAGGGTGGCTCGGCTGGCGTTCCTCGAGGCTCGGGTCCCGCTTCTGCTGAGGCAGGGCGGCGCCTTATGTCTTGGGGTTCGCAGATGGATGTAACAGAGGGGTTAGAGACGGGCCCAGCCTTATCTCTGCCCTCACCTGTTGCATCCGCAAGTGTGTCTATTCGGAGGCAGGAAGCACGCGTTGCGGTTTCTTCCGCTCCGGTAGATACGGTCACGTTAATGGCGTCTAGTTCTGAGGAGCTAGATGTTGTTAGCGTGGCCACGGGGGAGTCTGAAGATCCGCCACTTCAGTCTCCCGCCAGCGAGGAGCTTATGGAGGTGCTTTCTCGTGCTGTTGCTAGGTTAAACATCGACTGGCCAGCCGAAAAGCAAGAGCAGGCCGCGAAGAGTAAGCTGGATGAACGCTTTTTGCCATCTTGGTCTGCTCAGCCTCCACGTCGGGCATTACCCTTCTTTCCAGATCTCCACACTGAGGTGTCGAGATCCTGGAAGAAGCCGGTATCCACCCGTGTTTACACACCTCAGACTTCCGTATATAGCAATGTGGCAGGAATGAGGAAACACGGGTATGGGGCGATGCCAAGAGCGGATGAGACGCTTGCGAGCCATCTCTCCCCGCAGGCGGCATCGTCCCTCAAAGCCCCGACGTTGCCCACTAAGCCGCTCAAGACCACTTCAGCGCTAGTGGGCAAAGCGTACTCGGCAGCAGGTCAGGCTGCGGCATGCTTGCATACGATGTCCATCTTGCAAGCATATCAGGCTGATCTGCTGAAGGATTTGGGGGAAAGTGATGAGGTTGGGCCTGATCTGATTCAGGAGTTACGCCTTACTGCCGATCTCGCTCTCCGTGCCACTAAGGAGACAGCTAAGTCTGTCGGTCGTTCGATGTCTTCCTTGGTGGCTACGGAGCGGCACTTGTGGCTTAATCTCACCGAGATTAAGGACAAGGCGTTTCTCCTAGATACCCCACTAAATCCTTCCAACCTGTTCGGTGATGCTATTTCTTCCGTCACCGACAGGTTCCAAGAGGTGAAGAAACAGTCTGCAGCCCTGCAGCAGTTTCTCCCTCGACGGGCCCAAATTCCCCCTGCTGCCGGGCGAGGGCAGCAGGGACCGAGTACAAGCTCCTCGCAACACAGACAACACCAAAGGCAGAGCGTTGCTACCTGGGGTCCCCCTCCGAGGAGTTGGGAACCGGGTCAGCGCGCTCAGCCGAAGTCCTCGAAGGGCAAGACAGATCTGAGGGCTGTCATTGCCGCTAAGAGGGCTTCGAAGAGATCCTGACGCCAGAAGAACTGTCAGGATTCTGAGGGCGATCCCCACCGAGGTCATACAGCATTTACCTCATTATACGGTGCCTGTGTCTTCGGTGCCCTCAGGGGGGCGCTCTGCCAACCCCGCCGCTATGCCGGGGCGCAGTGCTTCTCCGCGTGTCACCCGAGGGTGGCGCGCTGTCTCTAAATATGAGTCACCCAGTTCAGTTGTTCCCTGCCGGTCCGCCGTTACAGGGCGCTGGGCTGGTTGCTCATGTTCCACCAGAGGCCAGCCTCGAGAGGCTGGTTCCCTTAGTAGATTTTTTGTCAGAGTGGAAAAATCTGTCAAAAGTATCTCAGTGGGTCCTGCGAACTATAGAGAAGGGGTATGCGATTCAGTTTCGAACAAGCCCACCCCGATTCAACGGGATTCTAACCACGGTGGTAGATCCCGAGCAGGCTCTGGTGTTGGCACAGGAAGTTCAGACACTCTTGCAAAAAAGAGCAATAGAAAGGGTTCCTCCTCCCAGCAAGGAGTCGGGTTTTTACAGCCGTTATTTCATTGTGCCAAAGAAAGACGGGGGATTACGGCCGATTTTAGATCTACGACAACTGAATCGAACAGTAGCAAGGCTCAAGTTCAAAATGCTTACTATAAAGCATGTCGTGTTACAAATCAGATCCGAGGACTGGTTTGTAACGATAGATCTGAAGGACGCGTATTTCCATGTGTCAATCCTCCCGCATCACAGAGAATTCCTGAGGTTTGCTTTCGGGGGCGAAGCATACCAATATCGGGTTCTTCCCTTCGGTCTAGCGCTGTCACCCCGTACTTTTACAAAATGCATAGATGCGGTTCTAACGCCCTTGCGTATGCAGGGCATCCGCATTCTGAATTACATCGACGATTGGTTGATTCTCGCTCAATCAGAGCAGATGGCGGTTCAACATCGAGGTGTTGTTCTCGCTCATATGGAAAAGTTGGGGTTGAGACTAAACGCGAAGAAAAGTGTTCTTTCTCCAGTACAGAGAATCACTTATCTGGGCGTGATATGGGACTCGGTGATTATGAGAGCCCGTTTATCTCCGGCTCGAATAACATCAATCCTCAATACAGTCTCGGACATAAAGCTAGGCCAGTCACTCACTGTAAAACAGTTTCAAAAACTGTTGGGTCTGATGGCAGCAGCATCCAACGTTATACCTTGGGGCTTGCTGAACATGAGACCCTTACAGTGGTGGCTCAAAACCAAGGGGTTCTCACCGAGGGGGAATCCATTTCGTATGATCAGAGTCACGCGGCGCTGCTTACGTGCTCTGGCCATATGGAAGCAACCTTGGTTCCTATCCCAGGGACCTGTGCTGGGAGCTCCCAGTCGTCGCGTCACGCTAACGACGGATGCATCCCTCACGGGTTGGGGAGCGATCATGAGTGGTCGCTCAACATGGGGTCTGTGGCAGGACCATCGTCTCACATGGCACATAAACTGTCTGGAAATGATGGCGGTATTTCTAGCACTGAGATACTTCCTCCCAGATCTCAGGGACAAACATGTGTTAGTTCGATCAGACAACACATCAGTAGTCTCGTATATAAACCGACAGGGGGGTCTGAGATCACGCCCGCTTTACAAGCTGGCGAATCAGATCCTCCTGTGGTCCCAGGGGAAACTGCTATCCCTCAGAGCAGTTTACATCCCTGGGTACCAAAATGTGGGAGCAGACATCCTGTCGAGGCAGGGGCCGAGGCCCGGGGAATGGAGACTTCACCCGGATGTGGTGAAGCTCCTTTGGGAGAACTACGGCGAAGCCAGGGTGGATCTGTTTGCGTCTCGAGGGACGACTCACTGTCCACTGTGGTTCTCCATGACTCACCCAGCACCTCTTGGGCTGGACGCTATGGTACAGCCGTGGCCGAGGCTACCGCTGTACGCATTTCCCCCGATCGCTCTGCTCCCGGGAGTTCTGGACAGGGTTCGCCGGGACGGGGCCCGTCTATTATTAGTAGCCCCGTTCTGGCCAACTCGGATATGGTTTTCGGACCTGGTCTCTCTCCTAGACGGCTCTCCGATGGAGATTCCGGTCAGGAAGGACCTTCTATCACAGGCGGGCGGTCTAATACTGCATCCCCGCCCGGAGTTATGGAATTTGTGGGCGTGGCCTCTGAGGGGGCACGTCTCATAGATTCCGGTCTCTCAACTGAGGTTGTTGAGACCATACTCCAGTCCAGAGCTCCATCCACGAGGAAACTCTACGCCTTGAAGTGGAGATTATTCACTTCCTGGTGTGAAGATCACCAGTGGGATCCAGTTAACTGCCCGGTTAGCGCGGTGCTGGACTTCCTACAGGAGAGATTTTCTGCAGGGCTATCCCCCTCCACGCTGAAGGTGTACGTGGCGGCCTTAGGTGCTTACCACGCTCCTTTAAGTGGGGTTTCTTTGGGGAAACACCCGCTTATTACTCGTTTCCTTCGTGGCACTTTGAGGATGAGACCTGCAGTACGCACGAGAGTTCCGGCATGGGATTTGGCCACTGTGCTTCAGGGCCTTTCTATGGCTCCCTTCGAACCTATCGAAGAAGTTGCAGAAAAATTTCTAACACTAAAAACAGTGTTTCTTCTTGCTATCTCGTCTCTTAAGAGAATTGGTGACATTCAAGCCCTGTCGGTTGCTCCTTCGTGCCTGGAATTTGCGCCTGGTAATGTTAAGGCATTTCTGCATCCCAGAGTGGGATATGTTCCTAAGGTTCTCACTAATACTGTGAGGCCTATTGTACTACAGGCCTTCGGTCCTCCTCCATTTACGTCATCGGACCAGGAAAAATTGTATCTGCTATGTCCAGTGAGGGCATTAGATGCTTATGTACATAGAGCTTCTTCATGGAGAAAATCTGAACAGTTGTTCGTTTGCTTCAGCGCACCAAGAAAAGGTCTGCCGGCATCTAAGCAGAGGATGAGCAAGTGGGTGGTTGAGGCTATCTCACTTGCATATGAGTCGGTTGGACAGCCTTCACCTTTGGCTGTCCGGGCTCATTCTACCCGGAGTATGGCTGCCTCCAAGGCATTTATTTCAGGGGTTTCCCTTAATGACATTTGTGATGCGGCAGGCTGGTCCTCACCGCACACTTTTGTTAAGTTCTATGAACTAGACCTCGGCTCCACTCCAGGAGCTCAAGTGCTACTGTGAACTGTGCGCCTCGGCCTCACACGATCGGTCACTTGGTACTATGGCGGCGTTGGTATAGCGTTCCCATAGCGATTACGCAGCGTAGAGTTCCTTGCCTTCTTGCCCGATAAGCGACTTGCTTCAGACTTTGAGAAGCTGAATGACAGTGTTTTCGGGCGGGTTTTATAGTTCCTGGTCGGTGACGTCACCCGCCTATAACGTTCCGTCTCCCGATTGGACAGATTTCATACGTGCTTCATGACGACATCACGCAGGGCGTTCCCATAGCGATTACGCAGCGTCTCGTTCCCTATCAGGGAACTAAGGTTATATACATAACCGAGACGTTTGTTTTATTAAACAGTGGTTTGTTGAACAAATTGTGTCTCTCTCTTTAAATAAATTCAATTAAAACTAATATTTAAGGATAAAAAAAACACTTGATTAAAAAAAACAAAAACAAACTATAAATGTATACAGGGAGCCCTTTCTTGCACATTACTATAATATTACAGGTTACAATTAACAACAGAGCCCAAACTATTAAATTCAGTTGCTATTTATTTTTAGATATAATAATCAACACTCAAATAAAATAATTTCAAAAAAACAAACATGTAAATTGCACATAAGGCAGGTTTTGCATTAACTTCTAAATTTAATTATAAAATTATTTTTTCAATTATTTTTCTACTCCAATTCATTTTTGAAATATAATAATTTAAAATTACTTTCATATTTAAAAAATGGCATGAAAAGTTATATGTTAAATTAGATATTACTAACAGGTAAAGTAAATATAATGAATATATAAGCTAATATAGTACATATATTTAGCGAATAAAATTGGCATCAATGTGCTCAGCATGACCCACGGAATCTATTAAGACCGGTCTCATTATAATAAGCCACATTTATATAAAGCTATTTAGCATTTTTTTTTTTTTTTTTATCATTATAACATTTGACCACAAGTAGGCGCTGTCTCAACCTTTTGAGTACCTTCAGAGCTTGGTGCCGATGGCACATACTGAGTTTCGTAATGGTACACCAATGCATTCATAAAATATAGTATATTATATCATAATACTGTATTGTATTTAATGGCAATTTCATGTTTTGTTCAATTATAGCGCCACCAAGAGGCACAATCCCACTGCTTTTTTTATTTGTCCTCAGAGTGAGCCCATACATGTCAAATTTGGTGAAAATATCTCATTTTGTTTCGGAGTTATAGACATTTATATGTATGAGAACATAAAAAATGACCCATGGATAACTTTTAGATTTTTTTTTTTTTTTTGCCACTTCCTATCTAAAATTTTGACATTTGGGCTGTGACATTTAGTTAATCAACTAAGGTTTCGTGTTTCCTACGCTGGTTTCTTGTTTCCTACGCTGGTTTCGTCTCGATCGGACTAACGGTTTAGAAGATATTCGCAATTGTTTTTTAAGAGTTAAATCACCACGTCGCACAAACCATAAGGCGAAACCTAGCACGTTTGGTATCGTTGGACTCTGCAGGGATTCAGGAGTCTAAGATGATGACTCCCATGAAAATAAGTCAACCACATCCAAAGTTATAAGCATATAAATAATTCCGAAACTTCTCAGGCTCCTTCAGGGCATCGCGCTGATGACCCAAACCGAGTTTCGTAACGATGCGCTAATGCATTCATAAAATACAGCATTTTCGTACAAAATTCAAAATGGCCAACGGCCAAAATGACCAATATGGAAAAAATTGGATATCATTCGACTCGGCATGATGCCCCGAATCTAAAGTTATAAGCAAAAATAGCCATTTTTTTGTATATCCGGACCAGTAGGTGGTGCTGCGCCGAAACGCTGCATGTTGCCTCTGGTCATGCTTGTGATGACATTTACCAAGTATATGCTCATCACCAAGTATATGCTTTTCTGAATATAATAAAGTGTTCTGGAGATATAGCCTCAAATCTGATTTGGCAACCTTTTCGTCGAATTCATTTGTGCAGTTTTCGAGAATGGATGGTTTTATCAAAAAGCTTTTGATAACTTTTTGACGGCATGGTGTCAAGATGCTCTGGTTCAATTTTCATGAAAATCGGAGTAACGGCCTAGGAGGAGTTCGAAAAAGTAGTTTTTTTTTGGAAAAATCTAAATGGCGGGAAATTTTCACGACGGAAAGTGACGTCATAGGGTGCAATCGAATTGTCTTGAGCCAAGGAATCAGATCATTTAAAAAAAAAAAATTTGAATTTTGTTTCTAGCCCTTATGGTTCAAAAGTTATTAGCATAAACATGAGTGAAATTTTGGACAGGTGGTGGCGCTAAAGGGATTGAGTTAGAGACTCCAAATTTGTTATGGACACAGTTGAGACTGGCCTCTATCAGTGTGTCAAATTTCACAGCCCCAGAGCCTAAAGCACTAGCGTCCATTTCTAATTTGAATGGACAGGTGAAATCTGGAGCGGTAAGAACTGGTGCACTGATTAACAAAGTCTTTATGCTAACAAAAGTTTGTTTTTTAATGTTTTTGGAAAGAAGTCTTTTATGCTAACAAAGGCTGCATTTTTTTTTTTTTCATAAATACAGGAAAACAGTAATATTCTGAATATTATTGCAATTTAAAATAACTGTTTATATTATAATACATTTTAAAATATATTATATGTATATGTTTATATTATAATATATTTTAAAAAATATATTTAAAAAAAAATCCTGATTTAGTGCTCAAAAAACATTTCTTATCAATTCTGAAAACAGTTGTTCTGCTTAATGTTTTGTGAATCAGCCATGGTACATTTTTCCAGAATTCTTTGAATATAAAGTAAAAAAAATAAAAAATAATTTGAGATGGAAATCATTTGTAACATTATAAGCGTCTTTACAGTCCATTTTGACCAATTTAATGCGTCCTTGCGGAATAAAAGTATTAATTTCTTTAAAAAAATCTTTTAAAAAAATCATTTTTGTTTCCCAAAAATGATTTTCTTCAAAGAATCCTTCACATGTAGCAAAGACATCAGCTATGCAGTAATAATAAACAGACCTATGAAGTCAGTTTATTAAGAGGTTCAGCTGAAGTTTTATCTCATGCATTCTGCTGTGCTTCCCGTAGGTGTTATTGGCCTGTAGGATGCTTCTTCAAACTGTTCCCACAAAAACTTGGATTCATCCATCAATAATACTCTTTTTGTAATCTTTTACCATTCAGTCTTTGTTCTTTTGCCCATCCAGCCACTTTTCTTCTCTTTTTGCCAGTGTCAGATGTGACTTTTTCTTTGAAACTCTGGAAAGCCCAGCATCTCAGAGTCTTCTCTTCACTGTTAGTGATGAAAAGCTGTTTAGTGTGTACCATTCAATGTAGCTGCCAGCTGAGCACCAGTAAGGGGTCTGTTTCTCAAACTAGAGACCCTGATGTTCTTGTCCTTTTGTTATTCTGGGTTGTCCACTTCTTTAAATGTGCTGGTTAGATCCAGTTTGCTTTCTTCTTTCAAGACAGTAGTTCATGGAACAACCTTCATCTCTTAAAATAACAATTCACTGAGTTTCTAGAGAAATATTTCTTTTTTTTTTTTTTTTACCAAAAAGTAACTTGCTAGAAATGCAAGTGTACTCAATACTTTTAGAGATACAGGGCCCTATTTAAAAAATCTAAGCGCATGGTCTGAAGCGCATGGTGCAGGTGCACTTAGGGAGTGTCCAAATCCACTTTAGCTAGATTAACGATGGAAAAAATTGTTGGTGTGCCAGGCATTTTTATCTTTATGCACTCAATAATAATAATCTTTTACATTGTAATCCTTTTATTTTTAATATTTGGTAAGTTTGTGTGCTGCTGTGCATCCTTGTGTGTGTAACAAGCAAGAGTGTACTGCTCCATTGACTTTAGACCAGGTTTTTGTTGGTCAGTGGCGCAGTCGTTTTCAGTTGCCTCAAAATGGCAATACGCCAATAATGCACCTGAACACACCTCATTTTCAGAAGTGAGTGCATTTGCTATTTAAACAACGTGGGCACTGGACGTGAAAATGATAACCTTGTTGGGCTGAAACTAGCAAAAAACTCGATACGATATGGTCCACAGCATTTTATAGTTAGTCCATTAGACAACACAAGGATACCAAATTAGCACATTAGAATATTTTAATATTTTAACTGCATTTAAGGCCCAATCCCAATTCTATTTTATACCCCTTCCCCTTCCCCTTACCCCTACGCCTACCCCTTCCCCTTGCCCCTTGAAACAGAGTGTCAAGGGGTAGGGCTGAAAATATTCCCCTAAGAAATGGGACACCACTACTAGACCGTTACACGTCATCAAAACGTATGAGCCTGCGTGTTTCCTCAGGAGTCCCTGGTTGATACAGAACATACAATACTGATGAATAAGCACGCAAACTGAATGCACTTTTTGTTTATATCATGTAACGTACACGTATTTATGGACGTAACCACAACAAAACAATACATTAATCAGGCATGCGGCAAAAAGACAAGTTAGCTGCCACCGGATTTGAATTTATGTTGTCAAATCAACGCGGGTTTCAATAAAATATAAAAAAATATGTTGTGGAACTATCATAAAGTAAAAAACATTAGCAAACTTTTTTCATAGCGATTTTAACAAATCTTTTTTCGGAGAACATAACCGTATACATGAACACAAGATTAAAGGCAACATAAAACAAGTGATTATTTATTACTAAAATACTGTTTACCGTAAAAAAATACTTACATTTATGGGTCTCTCTGCTCGCTCGGTCGGCCATGTTGGAAATTTATCATACCCCTTCGTCTGAAGTGTGGTCCCGAAAAATCTTCGTTTGAAGGGCTACCTGGCCCTTCCCCCTACCCCTTCCCCTCCAACCAAATGAGAATTGGGACACCCCTACCCCTTCACGTGAACGCGCGAAACAAAGGGAAAGGGGAAGGGGTAAGGGGTAGAATTGGGATTGGGCCTAAGTCTCAGTTTTTCTCAATTCACAAGCCATTGGCTAATTTGTTTTAAAATAAAAAAGTTTGTCAGTTTCTTTAAAATAAAATTTCAAAAGTGATTCCAAACTTTTAAAGTAGGGTACGTCTCTAGTTTTACTTGCTTACTTCACTTGCATCAGATAAAAATGGAAAAATTTAGTAGTAAGTAGTAAGTAGTAAGTAGTAAGTAGTTAGTAGTTAGTAGTAAGTAGTTAGTAGTTAGTAGTAAGTAGTTAGTAGTAAGTAGTTAGTAGTAAGTAGTTAGTAGTAAGTAGTTAGTAGTAAGTAGTTAGTAGTAAGTAGTTAGTAGTAAGTAGTTAGTAGTTAGTAGTTAGTAGTAGTAGTAGTAGTGTTATCATATATCATTGTATAAGAATTTCTAGGTTGAAATATTTCTTTAAGTCTTCAATTTTCTCAATTCACAAGCCATTGGCACATTAAGTGTGTGTGTTTAAAGTAGTGTATGTCTCTAGTTTTATTTAATTTCTTCACTTGCATCAGATAAAAAAGAAACAAATAAGATATTATTATTATTAAGATACATTATTATATAACAATTTTCTAGTTTGAAATATTTTAACAAGTCTTAAATTTTCTCAGTTCACCAGTCAGTGGCACATTGTTTAATAACAATAAAAAAAAGTTAATAATGGATGATTTTTTTTTGTCCTCTCTCTCTTAGACTGAAGACGAGGGTCACTGATGAAGTCCTGCATGAAGAAGCCTCCAGGGCCCATAAGCTGTGTGGAAGCAGGCTGAATCTGGAGGGCTTTGCTCAGTACCTAAATCAGTCTATGACAGAAGCAGTCCAGGACATCTACTCACTTTTTGAGGAGGTTAAACATTTATCAAAAGATCTTTTATTAGAGCGTGACTGAATGGAAAACAAATGAATATGCAATTTAAACAGATCAGTTGTAATCAGTTGTGTGTTTACACGATGTCTGTCAGACTGTGGTGACATTTGAATGAATTGTTTCCAGCACGGGAAGATGGATGTGAGAGAGTATGTCATCGCCCTGTCAGTGGTTTGTAGACCTTTCAGGTATCTGGAGACTATTAAACTGGCCTTCAGGGTGAGTTGGGTTTTTACAATCTCTCGTTGTTTCAAATAGACAAGATTGGATTTGTATGAGTCAGAACCTCACAAAATCAATATGCATTTTATAGATTATAGTTCTTAATATTTATTTGTAACGTTGAGACATTTAATATGGTGGACTTTTTCTTGTGTCCAGATGTTTGAAGCACAGGAGGATGGAGCAGTTGTAGAAGATGAGTTAGCCGTCATTCTGAAAACGGCTCTAGGCGTTGGAGATTTTGCTGTTTGCGATCTCTTCAGGGCCATAGATTGCCAAGACAAAGGAAAGATCACATTTGGTAGGACCCTTTACTTTGATTTACATGCTAACTGTGATTTGTCTGATTGCTTAGTTGTTTGTGCTTGCTTTATTATAAAGACAAAATACAAGGAACCTCTTTGCTACTTTAATCCTTGTGTTCTGTTGAGATTGGCTTCACTTCATCATTTTTTGGGGTCACAGAAACCAAAATGATTAAAGTGTTATAAAATAATTATAAAATGAATAGTTCTCTGGTCCTTGATTGTAATTGGCTAAACGTGTTTTTTTTTTTTTTTTTTTTAAGAAGAAAAAAAATGCATCATGCCTAACAACTCCACTTAGCTGTTCTAAAATCACTGTAAACCAGTTTTTTTGTGGCTTATTGTTTCATTATAATTACAAAATTATAATGAATTAGAATAAAATGTTCTGTTAAAGACATGAAATGACATTTACATGTTAATTTTGAGCAAAATAATATTAAGTGGGAATTACTGTGGTCTGGAATGTGATTTAATCTATTGGCATTCAGTTGGATGGAAGTGCATTTGGCTCTGATAATGCTTGTGATGCAAAAAAAAAGATAAATACACTATCAAGAGTACTTATTGAAATAATATACTTAGTTCAATTCACAGTATATATTTTTAATGATTTTGGGTTAATTGTCATTAACACAAATATCAGTGTTAATGATAGTTTAATGAAAAATATATTGTAGTTAATGTATATTAAATGCACTTTATATTGATCTTTAGAGTGAATCTCTAGGTAGGACCTAAGTACATTTTTATATGTAATTTTCTAATTCTAATTACACAGTAAGTTACTTAAGTTTTTAAATACACTACAAGTGCACATTCAATACAATTAAACAATTAAATGCACTTCTTTTTAGGGACCACTAGAAGAAAAATCAGTGGCCAAAGTGGATACTACATGCTAAAGAAATGTGTATAATATATATATATATATATATATATATTTCTTTTGGAAGTAGATACCTGATTATTATGAGTTTGCATCAAGTTGTATTAATGAAATTTGTCTCAAATTTGGTATGTATTACCTTGTCAACATGCTATGTTTTGTGGCAGATGATTTTTGCCGGTTTATGGAGAAATGTCCCGATTTTGTGGAGCAGTACCACTGTCTCCGAGAGCCAATCCCACAACACTCCAGAGAATCCACTTCACCCTCAGAGTCTCGGCCTTCAACTAACGGCTTCTGTGCTGACTTCAGCCCTCGAGATCCAAACACTCACAGTGCAGCACACAGCAAGAAACAGGACTAAAAGCAGCTTTTACTATCACAGCCTGTCACCCTCAGTGTGGGAGGGTGTTTTTGTGTGCATGTGTGTACTTCTGTGTACAGGAGAAGTGATGACAGACGTTATCTTGAAGTTGAATCGGAGTTTGCATCTGGGTACATTACCCCAGGGAAGGCGGTTCGTTTTCTGACAGATCTTACGAATGGAAACCAAACTGACTACATTTAAATGCCTTGCATTGCTTTTTTTCTTTTTCTTTTTTTTTCTCCTTTTTGAGAGATTATAACAGATTTTCTATATAAAGTGTTGTTTGCTTTATAACATGAGTGTGTGGTTTTAATATATGCAAAAAAATCAAACAAGTCTTGGCTGATGTCTTTCAGGGTGTTGAGGCGCAATATTAACAGTGTGGAAATATTGCAGCACATACCGCCACATGCTTCACAAATATATTGGTAAAAATAAAACTTGGGGAAGAAAAAATAGAGCAGGAGGAAGAACAGAGAAAACGCATACCACCACGAGCTTCACAAATATATTACTAAAAAGAAAATTTGAGTTAATCTGTAAAGGTCTCTGGTTGACTTTTACACGAAAGGAATTCTTTCATCAATAAATCCTATTATACTACATAACTAACTCAAATATGTCTGTTATAACTACAAACAAATTCACACTATTTCATTAAGTGTTTAAGAACACAATAATACTGGTAGCCTGTCCTGTTTAAAATCACCAGTGTTATCAGTACAAACTAAGTATAATCTAGTATTTCCCCCCCAATATTTTTTATATTGTGTTAAATAGATTTACTTATTGAGCTTCAGTTGAAAAGTCAACTCCTCCTTTCCACAGTATTTATATGATATAAGACTATTTCAAATTGTCTAATCCTTTATATGTGTGTGTATATATATATATATATTAATTATATAGATATATACATATATNTAAAATTATTCACATTTTCACAGATTCTGCAAGGGGTTCCCATACTTTTTCATGCAACACAAACAAACACACATACACACATATATATATATATATATATGATTTTTCTGTTTTGTAAAATCATCTACATTTGTTTATGAATTAGTGCTTTTTTTTTTGATGTAGGGGGAAAATAAATGAGCTTTTTTTATTGCTGACCATTTAAAATGAAAGAATATTCAACAGAAGATCCAAATACTGTTAAATACTACAATTAGGCCTTGATAACAACACACAAAAAAAGAACGCAACTCCGGTGTAAATTAGTTTATTCATTAGCAGTGCAGGACTTCACCACAAAGGGGCGCAATACAGCCACAAAAATTAGAGTAAATTCGAATCATTCAGTCAATTGTGCGTGTGGTAACGTTAGTAGTTAAGTAGTAAAGAATGTTTCAGTGGATGTTACAATGTTTCTTTTGGAAGCACCTTCTAGAATATGATGTCATAGAGTCACTGAGAAATTTGATATGGTATCAGGGTAGCACATTTAATTATATATTTAAATAATTTTCTTTGTGAAAGGTAAAAGTAAAAATTGGCATTGGGCTTTTTTTAATCTTTTATTATTAAAATTATTATTTTTATATATAAGAAAATTCCATGAGCATAGAATACTTAACCTGGCTGATGTGTCTTCATTATTCATGTCTCTCTGTTTTCATACATTTTCACTAGTCTTTCACATTCTCTTCCATTTTCTTTCTCTGTTCTTCCTCTTGCTCTATTTTTTCTTCACTCGCCCACCTTTTTCTTTCACTCCTCTGATCTGTCACCTAAGCCTACGATGCAAACACATGATGTCATTTGTTAGAGAAACTTACATAAAAGAATGTTTCGCTGCACCACAGGGTGTCGCTATAACATTAACAAAGCGCCCCAAATCATCTGGATAGGCAGCAAGGAAAAGCATTACATCATCCCTGTTGTAAAAATAGACTAAGAATTGCTTCTTGGGTTCTTGAAAGTGGAGCATTTTGCCACCTGTGTCCAAGCTGTTAATAGATAATGACATCATCTGAAACGGCTCATGGAAAGCAGGATTTGACACTCAGATGGACTGAATGGATGAAGTTGCTATGCAACCTGGTCATCTGAATTAGCCAAAGTGCCCTTGAAATTCTCCTTCAGTCTAATTCTTTGTTCTTCGCTTTCCTTTTACATGAATGGATGGAGCGGAGTCACATTTGAAAGGTCTGACAGAAAGTGTGAGTTAGTCAAATGTGATTTTTGTAAGGTCATTTTCTTATTCAGCTCACAGTACTTTTAATATCTGTGGATTGACTATTCAGAGCATTTGCCTTCAATTCATGGAAAATATTTCAGTCTTGTGGAGATCTGAATGATTATTCTGCTATTGTAAAACAGGTTTGTAATTACTGACAGTTATGCACAATGCGTTTAGCTGCAGGAGCAAAGCGTCAACGCTGATATACATTAAACAAATTTACATTTAAATCAGTGCTGTCAAATCGATTAATCGCATCTAACAAAGGTTTGTTTACATAATGTGTGTGTATATATATATATATATATATATATATATATATA
>RJVU01057109.1:6097620-6135400 GCA_003731715.1 Anabarilius grahami
ACACATTTAACGACTAGCTAAAACATTCTGACTGTGCTCAACATACAGCGAATGTTTCCTGCTCCTGAAGCAGATTTATATACTTTCACATGGAATTTGAACACCGACTGTAATCGCAGACTGAACGCAACTGGCTCTGACTGATCAGTCATAAGTATCAATTTACATTCATAATCGGCCTTACAATCGTTAAAGCCGCGCACACACTTAGTGGATTCATTATGTCGGACTCACCGCAGGTAACTCATAATCTGCAGTTGTTACTCCTGTCTCCTGACAAAAACATTGCATGCGGCGCCTGTGGAGTGTGGAAAGTTACTGGAGCGCGCAGCCGCGCGTCTCTCACAAGGAACGTCGTGGCAGTGATTGACAAGCCAGAGGGCCAATCGTTTACGCGATGATCGCGTAAACGATTGGCTGATGTTTTTAAGGCCCTACCTCGTGCACAGATGATGTATATTAATAATATTCCTTTCAGTGCACCTAATAAATAGTCTTTTATCAGTTAGTAAAGACAGTTTCAAGTAATATTGCAAAAATGTATAAAACAAAACATCCTCTGTAGCACCTTTAAGGCCAACAAATTGGATAATTTAAAACCATGTCAACAAATAAATGCATGCACAGTTTTGAGGCAGCTTTAATCGCATGTTTGGTAATTTCATGACTTAATTTACAACAGACCAACCACGGTCATTGTCCGTAGTTTCTTTTGCGCTTTATTTTAAGCTATAATAAAGTATTTACGCAGCGCGCCGGCGCATTTGCGCATGCAATTCTTGAGTGCGCACCACGAGCCAGTGTAACGGCTGATTGGACAGTCGTGTTAATTTTTCTGAGTTTTACCGACATAGCCTGACAACATCTCATCTGACCGCAGTTCACATGTTGTTCAACTGAAGCTCCCTCGTAGTCACCTGTAGTCTACCTTTTCCACGCGTTTGACCTGCGCCTGGCGCTGAGGGGAACTCGGAATGCGCGTCTGAAAAGTGTCCCGTTTGTTGTGGTCGTAAAGAGACAGTTCTATATAAACGCAGCGTTTTACTTGATGTTTTAAAAAAAAAAAGATTTTTATTTTTGGTATTTTATATGCTCTGTTGGTGGTTTGTGGAGTAGCATCACCCGGGAGGGATATTTTTTTATCCCCCCGGGGATAAAAATAATTCAGCAGAGGCAGGGATACATAGACCAGAAGGGGGGAAATCCCCCCCGTCCCCCCTACAAATCGCACCCTGTATGTGTGTATATATATATATATATATACACACACACACACACACTTTTGTTAGATGCAATTAATCGATTTGAAAGCACTAATTTATAATTTACAAAATGTCAGTCATCTTTTTATATAGCGCTTTATACAACACATGTTGTTTCAAATTAGATTTACAGTAATAAACTTTAAAGCTGCAGTCTGTCAGTTTTGCCTCTGTCACCATCTCTGTTTGAAACATGCAATTGCAGTTATTTGCGGAATTATCATCTTTACGTGGGTTGTGTATCGGCATGGCTCCTCAGCGCTTATGAATCTAATGTTAGCTGTAAGTCATCGCACCGGTGTGATGTACTTTGGAATCACAGATTCTACATCTTGGAAGTATGACCAAAATAAGAATTTTCACTGGAAAATGTCCCCTGAAAAGTAAGTAACATGCCACTTTTGTTCTGACCAACTGAGAAAAAAAAGCATAACAATAAATCGCGCTACCAGTGGTGATTAAATCTAATGATCGCTTAGCTCGGATCATGTCAAACTGTGCAAATTATTGTTATATTTAGTTCTCAAATTGTTAATGTTATCAGCATTGCGTGACTACATATATTTAGTGTGTATTAGCATTACCTGTAGATTTCAATTTCTGTAGCCACTCCGCAGTCCAAAGTCTTTTGCTTTTGACTACGGGTGAATCTCCAGTTGTCACTGATGATTGTCATTTTGACCTTTCTGGATTACAATCCGCCATCAAAATGATAAATTTAATTATTCCAGCTGCTGTGAGAAAAGGCTATAAATGATCCGCCACCTGCAGCATCCTCACATGATATAGCCTACTAGCTGGGACAACTCCTTTATGTAAACAGATGTGATGTAATGACGCAAAGACGAACGGAGACATGCTCGAATTTCCCGCGGAAACCCACCAGTACCATTTGAATTAGAAAACATTATTACAAGCTTACCATTGTGAAATGGGCTTAGGTAAGTAGATAGTTTTGATTGATTTTGGATCGTTTTTAACTAAAAAAAAAAGCTATAAAGCAGCTCTGTAGAACACAATAGTGTTATTATTCAGCTCAAGTCAGTTCAGTGTTGATGTGGTTCAGTTCAGTAAATGTGTAATGTTATTCAATAATGAAATTAGTTAAATGTGAATTTACAAATGTGAACTGTATGTGCAATAGGCCAACAACTTCCATTTCTGGAAATTCAGATTTCCAAACTGTTGAATATCACACCATGACTCTGGGAGAAAGTCACCTAATGCTGAATCTGAAGCAGCATACAATAGGACGGTATCACAGACAATCTGAAGCAATGACTATGTCTTCACCTGAATCCACAAATGTTTGTGACTATCAGTCCGACCCCATGACATGTCCATCCTTATGGCAGGCATTAATATGATAATGATATGGAATATGGAGGGTGATATTTGGAAAGCATACGTTTCATCTCATCTGTCTGTCCCTCTCCATGTATAATCACTCTCTGCCCGTGTTTGATGAGCAGGGAGAATTTCATTAAACCGCCGATATGGACTAGTCTCATTCGCCGTGCCTCGGGCTTCCTCCAAGGATCTGCCAACCTATATATGTGTGTGCCGCTATTCATATATGCAAACATTTCTGTCAAATCTCTCAGCACCTGACAGCAGTGTGAACCCAATAAACCAGAGGCAGATAAGAGCTGGCGTCAGTAGGCAGAACTAATATTATTTGTGCAGTGGAAAGCGTTTATCTGTCACAGACTGAGAATTGATGGTTTTGTGTCACTTTTGTTTAATAATGATGTGGTAATCTCAATATGCCCACTGGCTCGGGCTCTATTAAAGTTCAAAAGATTATCCAAATTAAAATCTCATTTGAAATATTGCTTTTTCCCAATATTTTGACTGGAGGTGGATTCTATTGGATGCGATATTTCTCACTTAGCAATCCAATTAACATTTTATGTTTGACAAACTGCAGCGATGGCAAATAGGAACGGGGCTGTGCGACTGTGAAATCTTATAATGGGTCTTTCAAAGATACTGAACTTGCCGCAATAAAACTTTTTTAATTTCACGACAGACGAGATTTAAATATGGCCCTCAGTGTGATGACTCAAATGCGGCTGTCACTAAACAAAAGCAGAAAAACAGTTTCCGTATCTTTGCGGTGACAGTGGATGTCAGAGCCCTTATCGTGAAGACAGATTTCCATTCATTGTTGCATAACACTGAATTAGCTTAAGTGATTGCTTGCCAGGACTTGTCTAGTTAGTGTGTGTCTTTATGTCACACCAGGGGTGATCACAGCACACTGCAGAAACCACTGAGCAAATGAAATGACTTGATCACCTGTCAGCTGCTCCAACTGCATATTTTGTAACTATATATATACATACACACACTATATATACATATACACTCACCGGCCACTTGTAGCAACTGAGGTCTGCAGAAGAAGATCTCTGAATGCACAACACGTCAAACCTTGAAGCAGATGGGCTACAGCAGCAGAAGACCACAATGGGCGCCACTCCTGTCAGCTAAGAACAGGAAACTGAGGCTACAATTTGCACAGGCTCACCAAAATTGGATAACAGAGGACTGGAAAAACACTTTGCCTGGTCTGAGGAGTCTCAATATTTGCTGTGGCATTGGTAGGGTGGTGTAAACAACATGAAAGCATGGATCCATCCTGCCTTGTATCAATGGTACAAGCTGCTGGTGGTGTAATGGTGTACAGGATATTTTCTTGGCACACTTTGGCCCCTTTGTACCAATTAAGCATCGTGTAAATGTTACAGCCTACCTGAGTATTTTTGTTGACCATGTCCATCCCTTTATGACCACAGTGTATCTATCTTCTGATGGCTACTTCCAGCAGGATAACACACCATGTCACAAAGCTCAAATCATCTCAAACTGGTCTCAAAGTTCACCGTACTCAAATGGCCTCCACAGTCACCAGGGGCCTAATTTATAAAATTTTGCACAGAAACCGTTTTAAATTTGATCTTACGATCATTTCTCAGATGTGCGTAGGTGTGATTCATTGAATGAACATACACACAGGTAGGCCTCTCTTTCAGATGTGAAATCTATAAATCGCAAATGATCTTGAACTTGTGCGCAGCAGAATGGTTTCAGTTCTCCATGATGTAAATTACACCTAATTAGTCATTTACGTATAAAAGATCACCAGTCATCGTCCAAATCCTTTATTTAGAATGGTGAGTTACAAGAATAGCTTAGATTTCCAAAAACCTGCAGTAATCTGACAAGGAAAAGTGTGTACGTCTGCTCAGACCCCGATGTGGTGCTAAGCACTTTCCCACGTCAAAGACCGTTTTTATAAATATGAGCATTGGTGTGGATTTAAGTGTACACACACTTTTGTGTCACATATTACCCCTGTGCTTAAAACTCTTCATTGGCATCCGATTCATTTTAGAGTGCATTTAAATTTTTTTGTTATGACTTACAGGGCCTTGCATGGTCAAGCACCCTCGTATATACAGGATCTTTTACATGCACACACCCCTGGTCGGTCTCTGAGGTCTTCAGGCCAAGACCTTTTAACTATTCCCAGAACACGTCTTAAGACAAAAGGTGATCGTGCTTTCTGTGTAGTAGCTCCAAGACTCTGGAACTCTCTTCCTTTAAAGTTGAGAACTATGGGTTCTGTGGAGTCTTTTAAAAAACATCTAAAGACGCATCTTTTTGGACAAGCTTTTAATTAACAATACGATTTGCCTGTTTGTATTGATGGTATTTGTAGATGGTTTTTATTGTAAAGCACTTTGTGACCCCTCCTTGTCTGCGATAGGTGCTATATAAATAAACTTTACTTACTTACTTACACTCTAAGATCAAATCTTTGCATACGTATGCTTTATAAATGAGGCCCCTGATCTCAAACCAATAGAGCACTGTTTGGAAAAAGTTTGGAGTTCTTTTATTATTTACTGTTTTCCACAACAGTAGTAAAGACATCAAACTATGAAACTGAATACACGGAAGAGTTATGTTGGCCATTTTTTGGATGTTTTCACTATCTGGTAACCACACTGTAAAAAAGTTGAGAAAACTTAAAAGATTAAGGCAACCACCTGGAGGAGATTTTTAAGTTTTCTCAACTTGTATAGCAAGTTCAATTTACAACAAGTTGAGACAACTCAACTTGCCCTAAAATTTTAAGTTTTCTCAACTTTTGATTTTTTACAGCCACTTACTTTGAATGAATGAACTAACGCACGAACAAACGAACAACATGTCCTCCAACCAATATGCCCATAGGTCGTTTGTCACTTCCCTGAAATACGACTCATAGGAGTATTTACTAAATTTGGCCCCCATTCGAAAACAGGACACTTTAATTTTAATGCATGAAATACGACCCATAGAAGCGTTTACTAAAGTTGCACCCCTATCGACAACAGGACACTTTAATTTTAATGCATTGTACCCTTTTATCTGCGTCATATTTTGGGTTTTGCGTAGCTCAATTGGTAGAGCAGTGTAATATACAATATGCAATCATGTGATCATGGGTTCAATCCCAGGGAATGCATGTGCTCATAAAGTGTATATGCACTATAAATCACTAAGGGTAGGTTTAGGGTTGGGGTAGGTTTAGTCGTTAATAAAAAAAAAAGTTTTTCTAAATGGAAATAGGACAAATTGCGGGTAATTTAAATTACTGCATTTAAATAAACACGCATTTAGATTGGTAACGACGGTCATAAGTCATTTCATGACGACAGACGTAACACGACACTGTCATTATTTTTACGCCAGCTAGAGGGTGCATGACTTTAAAACGTAAATATAGGTCGTAATAAGGTGCTTGAAAAAATGACCTACAGGGAGGAGGACAGTCTCTTTTAGCGACATGAATCAATAAATAAAAATAATTTAATAGAATACAATAATAATAATAATACAATTATGTCAAGTGTTCCCAAAATTGGTAGTATGTGCAAAATATTGTTTGCCTTACTAAAGAGACGAACATAAATCAGTATCTAGAGAATACAGAAAACAGCACTTGTCAGATTTTCCATATTAAACAATAAAAATGTAAAAATATTCTAAAAGTGGAGTATAACACTGTATCTGTTAATGTTACATGTTATTGCATCAGTTAATCGTTATACTTATTGGATAATAAGTGTCAGAGACCTCAATTATCTCACATTCTTAAATAAATAAATTATTAGTAATGCTGCATTTTAGAATCTTTCATGGATAAACAGCAATAGGCTCTTAATTGTGGTTTGAAACCTTGAGCGTATCAGCATCACTCAACAGTGCCGAGAGTTCATAGGTTCATTGAATTTCTGCTGTGTGCAGTTTCTCAGAGCAGTGAGTCATTTTCCAAAGCTCAGTCAATGGAGCATGTCAGTTTCATCTCATTTCCCTACCCCACCTCCCACCTCACACTGAACAGACTGCTCTAGTGTCACAGACCCTCCATGTATCCGTCTGTCTCTCTACTCCATGCAGCCTGAGCTTAGATACTCCAACTCACATACAGTTGTGTTGTCGGTCAGTGGCATGTAATAAGGCACCTGAGTGAAGGATGTACTGAAAAACTGACCTGTCTGCTCAAGGGATAATTCATGCAAAAATTATGTGATAATTTACTCACCCTTATGCCATTCTAAAATTGTATGATTTTCTTTATTCCGCAGGACACAAAAAATATATTTTGAAGAATGTTTCAGCTATACACGTTCAAAACAATTCAATTCACATTTATTTGCTGCTTTACAGAGAATGCATGTCAACATTACAATTTAAAGAATGCAGTTAGCAAATAATGTAATAATTTAAGCAATTCATTTACAATCACTGTTGGCAGTTTAACTGAACGTAGAAGCAATGAGGTCCTGGAAAAATGAATTACAAATATAATCAGGATATAGAAATTGCAATGTGCATCTTGATCCAGATGATTGCATCTTCTGAAATCCTCGCAGGAGTTGGCGCCGTCTCTTCATAGGTGTAGGTCATCTGAGGTCTTCTTAAGAGGCTGGATCCAAACTGAAGCTGATGTCCTCTCTAGTCAGGGACAGGTGTCCCGAGGCAAAACAGAAAAGCAAATGGAGAATAATTAGCGTAGCTGCTGTTCATAACATTAAGCAAAGATAATCATGTGCAACTGATCTGATATGAGATGCATTATGTGAATGCTTGGCTAAAGAGATGCGTCTTTAATCTGGATTTAAACTGGGTGAGCGAGTCTGAGCCCCGAACATTATCAGGAAGGCTATTCCAGAGTTTCGGAGCCAAATGTGAAAACGCTCTCCCTCCTTTAGTGGACTTAGATATCCTAGGTACAACCAGAAGTCCAGAGTTTTGTGATCTTAAGGAGCGTGAAGGATTGTAGAGCAATAGAAGATCGGTTAAGTACACAGGAGCTAAACCATTTAGAGCCTTATAGGTCATTAGCAATACTTTATAATCGATACGGAACTTAATAGGTAACCAGTGTAGAGATGATAAAATTGGTGATATATGATCATATTTTCTTGACCTGGTAAGAACTCTAGCAGCTGCATTTTGTATTAATTGTAGCTTGTTTATTGAGGAAGCAGGACAACCAGCTAATAATGCATTACAGTAATCTAGTCGAGACGTCATGAAGGCATGAACTAACTTTTCTGCATCAGAAATAGATAACATATTCCGTATCTTAGCAATGTTTCTGAGGTGGAAGAAGGCTGTTTTTGTAACATATGAAATATGATTTCCAAAGGACAAGTTGCTGTCTAATATAACACCCAGGTCTTTAACTGTCGAGGATGGAGTAACAGTACATCCTTCTAAATGCAGATTGTAGTCTGAGAGATTCTGTGTACAGAAAAACACTCATGAAGTATACATCAAACCTCATTGGTTCTCAAATATCATGTGACAAAACGTCATGTAGTTTGTGGTTTGCCATTTTGATGTAGTCTTTGCATGCAATGTTTTGAATTATATGAGAGTGAAGACTTAAATTTCAATCTGTCAACCAGAATAGGATAAGTAAATGAAAACAGAATTTTTGGGTGAACTGTTCTTTGAAAAACATGCTCAGAGCGGGTTTCGAACCGGCGTCTTCGGCATGGGAGGCTAACAAGGATGCTAAAGACAGCAAATGTAACCAGTCCTACTTGACCCACTCCGAGCAGGATTTGAACCAGTGTCTCTGGCATGGGAGGAGGGCCCGCTAACAAAAACGCTAAAGACTGAAGTCTCTAGAACGCTTATTGAGGCCAGGGGAGTGAGGTTTACACACACAGCTCTTACTAGCTTGCCTCCATTACACTCACCCCCTAAACCTCACTACCATCTGGGTCAAGGCGCCAAATGGAACCAGTCCTACTCGACCCACTCCGAGCGGGATTTGAACTGGCGTCTCTGGCATGGGAGGCGGGCCTGCTAACAAGGACGCTAAAGCCCAAAGTCTCTAGAACGCCTCTTGGGGGCAGGGGAGTGAGGTTTACATGCAAAGCTCTTACTAGCTTGCCTCCGTTACACTCACCCCCCTAAACCTCACTCCCATCTAGGTCACTGCACCAAATGTAACCAGTACTCGACCCACTCTGGGGTGCGTTTCCCAAAGGGAACTATGGTCGCAAGTACCGTCGTTACCAATAGAGTTCAATGGGACTTGCGACCATAGTTGGCTAACGATGCTTTTGGGAAACGCACCCCTGAGCAGGATTTGAACTGCCGTCTCTGGCATGGGAGGCAGGCGCGCTAACAAGGATGCTAAAGACAGAACTCTAGAGGGCCACTTGAGGCCAGGGGAGTGAGGTTTACACGCACAGCTCTTACTAGCTTGCCTTCGTTACAATAGAATAACCATTTTTGGTTACCCAAAGAACCGTTTTTAAATTAACACTCTTTAAAATAAAGGTTTCAAAAGAGGTTTTTTCGCAGTGATGCCACTAAAGTACCATTTTTAGTTCCCCAAAGGACCTTTCAGTAACAGTTATTAAAAGAAAATGTTTTCTTAGTGGGAGAAACCCACTAAGGCAGGGATGGGCAACTTCGGTCCTGAAGGGCCACTGTCCTGCATGGTTTAGCTCCAACCATGATTAAACTCACCTGCCTGTAGCTTTCTAGTAATCCTAAGATGTTGATTAGATTGTTCAGGTGTGTTTGATTAGGGAGTTGTTAGTTGGAGCTAAACTCTGCAGGACAGTGGCGCTCCAGGACCGAAGTTGCCCATGCCTGCACTAAGGGTTATTATTTTTCCACAATAAAGAACCTTTAGTGCAATAGAAAGGTTCTGTGGATGTTAAAGTTTCTTCAAGGAACCATCAATGCCAATAAAGAACCTTTAATGTTAACCTTTTCTCACTACAAATGATGCTTTATTAACAAAGTTTGGGAGGAGCATGTTAAAATGATCTACCCAATCAGTACAATTGGAGGCCTATATATAGCCGACTCACCTATGTTCCTCGACAGTCTTTTCTGCATCCCTCCATCACCCCGACTCCACACTCTCAGCTAGTTCCAATCCCAGTCGGGGATACGGGGAATTACTCTGGGTTCGGGCCACATTTCGAGCTTGGAGCCCTCCCCCAGACAGCGCATCAAAAATGTATACTCTTTCACTCTATCTAATTATTTGTAAGTGTGAACTCATGAAAGAAACTTTTGTGCAGTGGAAAGGTTTCATGAATGTTAAAGGTTCCTCATGGAACCATCAATGTCAATAAAGAACCTTTATTGTGTTGGTTAAACATTTCATTAGGCAGCAATAAGAATGTAAAATAACTGCAATAAATGTTTTGAAAATGTGGGTAGTACATCATGTCATGTACAAAAAAAAAAATATATATATTTTTTATTCAGATGTACCACCATTGGTACCATGACTAAACCACACCTATACCCCTAAACCCCATTCCCAACATTAAAAAAAGATGCAAGAGGGCAGTTCATCTCTTCATGAGTGCTAGGGCATATTTTCAGTACACCTATAGGCACACATCAACACGCTGTAGCATTCATCTGGTGTGGCTGTTCTAAACAAACATGTGTTAACAAGCTGCCAACACATTACAAGCATCAAGCACATGACCTAAAGCTGAAGACAAACAACATTTCTTCCTATCTCACTCTTGTTTTCTGGATAAGCGTAGCCGCAGAGGAGTGAACGATTCTTGATGATGGCTCTACGTGTGTGGAGCACTGGTTAATTGATTGTTAACAGCCCACGTACTGTGAGCTATGACTGTTATATGAGGGAATGTGACTCACGGCGAGCCCTCGCGAGAGAAAGAAAGAGGGAGAAAGCGGTTTTGTGGAAGCAGGGAACAGAGCCGGGATGAGTCATTGCTGTTTCCTGCATCTATTTACAGTCACTCAAATGGCCTACTGATAGACCAGGCTTCACAATATGAAAAGAGATGCTTGTTTTTATGAAAGATCACACCTTTCTGAGTGTAGCTTTCTTTCATTCACGCCATCAATGAATGAAAAGATGTCAATGAACATTATCTTTCGGAAAAAAATACACAAAAAGACAAGTGGATTAAGTATGCTGACATTGATTTATTGGGCTTGTTTAGAGAAGAGCATTTAAATACATTAACATAATGAGACAATAAGACTGTAGACAATTATGGTGTTGTGTACAGTAAATCCCTTTTAGCCTCTCACATTCTATTTAACTGCAGCTGATGAAAGAGTAAGACAGAAAGGGAAAAATATTATCTGATATACATAAGAACAGAATATCTGACAGAAAAAGAAGTCAGGGATCCAGAAATAGAGTCATCAAGAGTAGGTTTGTGCCAGATTGTGCATATTATCATGACAGACCCGCATTTTCTACAGAATTTGCAAGGCAGCACTGTATTGCTATTCCTCAAACATTCTGGTTATGGCTTGTTCTAAACTACTAAATTCTAAGGCTCTTCCTCAATTAAGTCAACCCAAACCACATAACATCAGACTCCACTTCAACTTGTGCTCAGAAACTTTAGCATTCGAATTCCAACAGCTAACATCATTATAACATTTGCATTTTAAATACCATTCGCATAATGAATTGTGGTCTTTTCTTTCTTAAAACATATTTAACTTTAAAACACTTGAAAATGTGCACACTGGGCACAAAAGATGCTTTAAATAGTAATCTCTTTATATTTAAAAAAGACTACTGTTGAAAAATTTGGGGTAGTGAGATTTTTATGTTTTTGAAAGAAGCCTCACCAAGCCTGCGTTTATTTGATATAAAACACAGTAAAAGCAGTAATAATATTGTAAAGCATTATTACAGTTTAAAAGAACCGTTTCCTATTTGAATCTATTTTGAAATGTAATTTATTCTTGTGATGGCAAGCTCCATTGTCATTACTCAGTCACATGACATTCAGAAATCATTCTAAAATGCTGATTTGCTGACATCTTTTTTTTTTTTTACTATCAATCTTGAAAACAGTTGTGCTGCTTAATTTTATTTAAGTGGAAACCATGATTTTAAGGATTCTTTGATGAATAGTAAGTTCAAAAGAGACACATTTATATGAAAGAATCTGATGTAACATTATAAATGTCTTTGCTATCACTTTTGATCAATTTAATCCATAATTGCTGAATAAAAGTATTTTTTTTTTTTTAATCATTTTACTCAAAAGCTTTCTTTTGCTGCCTTGCAACCACTTAGTGGCTGTTCATTTGATCAATACTGTAATGTAGAAAAATACAAAACTTATTTTGACAATAACTATACAAGTACAGGACAACAGATGGCACAGATTTGCTCTACTTGTTGTTTTGGTAAAACAAGAATTAATTCATCATTTAAGGCTCTTATCACATAATTATCAAACACAAATAAGACTCCCAAATTTCTCATTGAAATAAACAAGGAGCTTCTGCTGATTTTTTCGACAGCACTCTTGAACGGGCACTCTCAAACAGCTCTTTTATGAGCAATGCTGAACTTTATCTTCCCTAGCGAGAGGAGACACGTCACTAGAGGCTGGACTGGGAGGCTTCATTACAGGGTCTGCTGGGCTTCTCATTGCACTCAGGACTCTGGTCCCCCCCTTTCGTTCTCCTCTTGAGTCTTCCTTTTTTGTGGGAGTTGTGGAGAAGTTAGACTTCAGGATTCCACCTGCCATCAGAACCCCGCCCAGACTGAGAAGCCCCGTCCCGACCAGAACACATATGTGTAGCGAGTGATTGTGGAGCATGGCCTGTCGGTCCACGAACAGCAGTTCGCCTTCACCGAAAGCCTCAATGCGAGTGGGGATGGCATAGCCCACTGTCATGACCACCAGCCCAACAGTCAGGAGTACGACACCAACCGCAAGAGTGACCTAAGAGTGAATAAGAGAGTGTTCTTCATTTGTCTTGCACTATATACTGGTTCAGTTGACCTTACGACTGTGGTTATTTAACCACAGCCACCACTTTTCAAGGGCAGGTAATCTATTTATGTCCATCAAACAAAGCAAATTGGCTTGCTCGCTGACGCACCTGATGAAATTGGAATAAATTACTTAAAATGCAGTTTATCATCACGCAAAAATCAGAAAGCTTTTGTATCAGGTTGTTATGTTAAAACACTGAATATAATGGTAGAAGACAAGAAAACAATGATATACAAGGGGGAAATCTACCCAAGTGTCAAGAAGTTAGACAGTTGACATGGCAGAAACATTGACATCAAAGGGATAGTTCATCCAAAAATGAAAACTCTGTCATTAATTACTTAACCTCATGATGTTCCAAACCCGTAACACTTTCGTTCATCTTCGGAACACAAATAAATATCTTTTTGATGAAATCTGAGAGCTTTCTGTCCCTCCATAGACAGCTACACAACTGACACTCTGACGCTTCAAAAAGTTCACTAAGAGATATATGAATTTAGTGGTTTAGTCCAAATTTTCTGAAGAGACTTGATCGCTTTATATGATGAATAGATTGAATTTAGGCTTATATTCACATATAAACATTCATCAATTCATATATCAGTTATGGTAAACGGAAGCTCAAGCATGCTTGCTTGACATGCAAGAACCAATGAGGTTCATTCTCATGTGTTACACAGCACATTTGAGCTTTCGCAAGAGGTTTGTTCTCACCCGTGAATCAGAGTGTCAGTTGTGTAGCTGTCTATGGAGGGACAGAAAGCTCTCACCCAGACAGCAACATACTGTGGCCCAGATCCGGCCCACATCTGGTACATGTGGATTACACGCGGACCAGATGTGGGCCGGATCTGGGCCAACACTATGATGCTGTCAGGGCAGATTTCGACAAAAAGATCTTCATTTGTGTTCTGAAGATGAGCGAAAGTCGTATGGGTTTGGAACAACATGAGGGTGAGTAATTAATGACAGAATATTCATTTTTGGGTGGACTGTATCCCTTTAACTTTAATTGACATTTACACAGAAAAATGTGTAATGGACAATTTGCAGATGCAAATGGGGTAAATACTGTGTTTTTGTGTGTTTTCCTTAAAATAAAGTTAACTTTGGCTGCATGTCACATTACTTATAAGAGCTGTTGAAACACCTGAGTCCATTCAGCATGCTTGTTTTTCAAATAAAACCAAATAATGCACACATAAAAAGAAATCAATAGTTTCTTGGATGAAGCCCATGTGCATTTACTCTAACAGCAGAGAGAAATTTATATTTATTTTTAAAAACCAATTATCCTGCTCAGTTTATCTGACTTTGAAGCACAATGCCATATAAAACTCCTTGAAATCTACTGCTGATGAAAACTGTCCAAACATGCAAGCTTTATTTGTAAAGTCTTTTTATTTAATGGAGAAACCATCAAAGAATCACAGATGTGTAAAATAAACCAAGGTCAATGTCATAAAAAACAAGTCTGATCCAAGGCTTACATTTTTCATGATTGCTGGCTGATTTCAGGAAACGGAATGAACAAAACTATTAAAAAGCCACTCTGGATATCCAAATTACATGTCACATAACAACACCTTTTTAGCTTAGTTAAAGGAATCTGCCAAAAAAGGAGGTTTGTATGTGTATGGCAGTTCAGTAAAGCTTGATGGACTTTAAAGCTTGACGGACAAAATGGCGGATGGCAACAAGTCTTCTCAGTGCAGTGATTTGATTGGCTATTTGGGCTCTCATTGTTCTGTTCTAAGGTCAATAGACAATTCACAAAGTTTGGTTTAGTTTATAACTTTTGAAAAGATGAGACAAGACTGAAAAGTGTCTGATGGATGGTTGATGTGATTGACAGTTTGTTTGTGATGTGAATCTGAAAGTGAACCGCTATTGATTATGCACATTTTATGGAAAATAAATATCTTCAGTGGTATTCATTTTGATAACAAAAGCATTTAAAAAATGTACCAAGTTTCAAAACAGCATAACACATTCTGAAAGACCAGAGGGACCAAAGTGGAGTCAATCAAATTTGGTTTTGGACTCAAGCAAACATGCCAATAGTGAAAACAATATATACTTTTGGATCTCTTAAGCAAAATGCACACAACAAAAGTAACACAACAAAACTTCTCCTTGATACCTTCCAGAAGCCTGAGCTCCACCGCAGCGGTGATCTCTGGCCCTGAAAATCCTCCTGCTGCTCCCTCATTGAGGCTGTGCACTCCTCGTAGAAGTGGTGTAAATAGGAGCGCACTCCGAAAACACGACAGCTGGAGTCGACCGCGTGACCGGACCCACAAACCTCAGAGCAAGAGGCCATCTCCCAGACCTGTGATTACAACCACACATCATTACAGGCAACAAACAAGACATCCTAAAATACTGAAAAAGCAGTTTTCAATTTTCTTAGCTTTTACTTTTCATAATTTTAAATTATATATAACAGTTTCCTGCATTTCTCAATGTGACCCTCAAATTATCTGTCTGTTTTTTAAAGGGTTAGTTCACCCAAAAATGAAAATTCTGTCATTAATTACTCACCCTCATGATGTTCCACACCCGTAAGACCTTCGTTCATCTTTGGAACACAAATTGAGATATTTATGACAAAATCCGATGGCTCAGTGAGGCCTGCATTGCCAGCAAGACAATTAACATTTTCAAATGCCCAGAAAGGTACTAAAGATATATTTAAAACAGTTCATGTGACTACAGTGGTTCAACCTTAATGTTATGAAGTGACGAGAATACTTTTTGTGCGCCAAAAAAAACAAAATAACTTTATTCAACAATATCTAGTGATGGGCGATTTCAAAACACTGCTTCATGAAGCTTCGAAGCTTTACAAATCTTTTGTTTAGAATCAGAGGTTCGGAGTGTGTATCAAACTGCCAAAGTCACGCCCCCCAGTGGTGAACCATTGAAATTTTGAAACGTTTCGAAACACCTATGATGTAACGAAGCCTCGTTTACTGAAATCACGTGACTTTGGCAGTTTGATACGCGCTCCGAACCACTGATTCAAAACAAAAGATTCGTAAAGCTTCAAAGCTTCATGAAGGAGTGTTTTGAAATCGCCCATCACTAGATATCGTTGAATAAAGTCGTTATTTTGTTCTTTTGGCGCACAAAAAGTATTCTCGTTGCTTCATAACATTAAGGTTGAACCACTGTAGTCACATGAATTGTTTTAAATACGTCTCTTTCTGGGCATTGAAAGTGTTAATTATCTTGCTGTCAATGGAGGCCTCACTGAGCCATCGGATTTTATCAAAAATATCTTAATTTGTTTTCCGAAGGTGAACGAAGGTCTTACGGGTTTGGAACGACATGTGGGTGAGTAATTAATAACAGAATCATTTTTGGGTGAACTAACCCTTTAAGTCTGTTTTTTCTTCAGCCTTTTCATAGGGTCTTAGATCAAACATAGGCTACAGCAGTGTAAACTGCTACAAGATTAAAGTAAACATGAAATCAAAATGGACGATTCTTGTTTTTCTATGGAATATTGCAGTATTTATTATAAATGATTTATCTTTTCCCGATGGACAAAATCAAGTCCCGCCCTACATTTTGTCCTTGTTCAAGAAGCTGTTTCACTACACGTCACAATATGGACAAAAAGACTATAGCAGCATGCTGACTTTAACCTAACATATAGTTATATGCTTATTAATTCTCACACACATTTGTTTTTAAATCTCAGCAGTATCCATGCTTACTACAGTTGATTGTGTCTTAGAAGTGAAAAACCTCCCACTGGTGAACTCTCTCACCTGCCATCCACACTCTCAAGAGCATCATGCCTAATTTAATTCATATTATTTCGTACACACTTCCATTTGCATTCTATAGATCCATAGATTCTGACATACTATTACCTGTTGATACTTCATATTTAACTGTACACTAAACTAAACCCTTAAATTTTAGATTAAGCAAAGAGTTTATTTGCTTTATAATTAAGCTTATTCATATTCTGAATACTCAAGAGGCACTGTAAATGGTTCATTAGCTAAAACTGAATATAAGAATAATGACAACAGAGGCTTAAAAAGAGAATTATGCAAATTAGTTCATAAATCATTCGCAGATTAGTAGTTTATATGCAAAGCATGGCGCAGTTTTTGGTAATGGTGGGGCAATTAATACACCCCCAAAGAAAGCAACTGACTGGTATGTACGTTATTTATTTTCCCATAAACATATATATGTAGCAGTATTTTCACACGTTTCGGTAACTATATATATAAAAAAGATTATCTAGTGGTAAACAGTCGCCATAAATCGAGCTGGACTAAGGAGGTAACCATAGCAACAACAGCAGACCGCATAGATCATTATCAGACAACTATATAATAGAACATAATAATCATTCTTCTATCACGAAGTGGATTCACATATCACAAAACTTCGACGGACCTCACAAGAGGCAATGTAGCCTATTAATTTCTATAAATCGATTCCATTTAAAGCCCTTTATTTGTGTAGGCTGTTATTTGCATAATATAGCTAGTGAAAACTAACCGGTTTGTGCATTCAGGGAATCTAGGGATATTATAAATGTTTCCATTATTACATCAATGACAAAGTGCTGATGAGAACGACTCAACCCACTATTGCATGTTTATGACAATAATTGTGCAGCAAATATCAATCATACGACGTAACTCTGCTTCCGTGACATTCAGAACACTCAAGATATTTTCTTATCTATATCTGCACGATCAAACGTCTTTAGCAAACGTTTATGCAAAAAAGGTTGTACAGAATAGTTACGTTAAATCAAGCGGATCCAGAGATGCTGAAATATTGGAGACAGACAGCAATAAACATGTCAATAAACGCCAAGTCAATAAAGACGATTTAACGAGTCAGCGTAATTATATAAATCACAATGGCAACAGTACATTAAAATGCCACAGGCAACGGATATTGCTCATACGTCGCTATTAAAACTCATTTAAATGACATCACTCGTATTAGGCTATTCATTTTCATTGTCTGTGATATGGCGCTTGCCAAGCAAAACGATAGCCTATCTGTGCAAATGTATCAATATTTTTACATATAAAATACGTCAAATAAATTAGGCTACTACCGAATGTTCAGTAATCGATCCTTGTTGCTTGTTTTCGTGTCTTCAACAGCCAAAGTTTCATTTGCTGGAGCGCGCGCAATGCGCATGCGCTTCTGGTCTTCACAGCATTCACACACGGTATCTTTCCCGTTTTATTTACAATTGCGACATTTACGTAAATAAATATTAATAATAATACTAACGAGAACTTGATGAAGTCTCCTTTTAGATACATGCCTTTCAAATCCGCACAACTACCGAGAACAATATTTGTCCATTTCTCCTTAACAGAAGTAGCTTACCTGTAAGGTGAACTCCAGGCAACTGCAGTGTTCTTCGATTATATGGTAGCCTAAATACAACAAACAAACAAATCAGTTCTAGATTCTTCCAAATACATTTTGTGAATGTTTTCTTCATCATATTTAAAAAGAGATGGACATCAAACATTAATCAATGGTTCATCTGTCAATCAATGTTGATTATATTGTATAATGAGAAATCTGTATATAGCTGAAATCATACACACACACACACACACATATATATATTCAAACCATAAAATCAGTTTTAAAATGTTTGAACATTGGCTTTTATTTTCATACAAAATCATACCACAGAGTTAGTTGAATTTTACTGACATTTTACTCAATTTTAAGTGTGTTTGGTGGATTTAACTTTCACTTGGCAAAGTACCAATGTGTATATCATGTGTATGTTTGTCAGAATGCAAAACATTGCAGTGTACATATAGTGTGGTGACTGTATGTGCCTATTTAAAGTATATTACGCCAATAACACACATTCAAAGTTAAGCCTAAAGCTATGATTATGAAAACAAAATATCTTTTTGCTCCCTGCCTTCAACTTTGAAAACCATACATAGAGAAAGAGACGTTAAAAATTCCTCAAAGTTTTAAGTGCTCTCAGAGCATTTGTTAGCAACATTGCAACACCATGAACCATGTTCAAGGTTGTGCATCTATTATGAGGCTCTGAATGATGGAAATGACATTTTTGTAGAAATTCCACAAACTCATCAAGTAGTTCTATGCCTGCACATTACAGCTATAACCTTTGGATATGTTTTGTAGTTATGAATGCTTAGAAAAGTGGATGTCCTCACATTACAGATTATGTTCATGTTAACACACACTCTTCCTTCTTCAGTCAATAAGTGTTATTTCCATGGTTACACAAGCAGATAAAAAGAGGCATTCAGTACTTTAAAAAGGGTTAACATGCAAAAAGAGACATTTTCCATGTGGATTTAAATATTTCCTTAGAAGTGTGACAAAAGGTCTTCATACCAATCGCATACAATTCAAGGACTTACCAAGCATTTCTAATTGTTTTGCTTGTTTGTAAAAGTAAATGATTGGTTATAAAATAAAACAGCTTTATACAACAAGGTGGAGAAAACTAGAATCATGTGAAAATTTCTATGGCACCTTTGAGAGATAGTTAGACCTGTCCATGGTGCTGAAGCTCCAGAATGACAGCTGTCTATTTTTCCCGCTAAACTAGATTTCAAATTTTGAACTTAAATTCTTTTTAAATTCTTGTTCTAGAAGAAAAACACGATACACTCATTTTGCAGTCTTTCTTCACCAACTGTCTCATACCTTTTTCCATAAACATAGGATGTGAATATTTAAAGTGCGGGGGCGAGCGGCAGTCCTAGAGCGCGCAGATAATGTGCTCATTATGTCGGTGAGGCGGCGAAGCATAAACGCTATCAATGGCAATGCCATCGTTTCCCTCTCACCCGTGATATACGATGCGCTAACACGGCTGGCGTCGTGTGGAGAAGCCAACGGAGTTCAAAAAGTCAAGAGACGCGTCTCCTGATGTAGCGGGACCCAGACGGCTCGCCTGCGTGCCAAAATGGAGATGTTACATCATCTTAATGGTCAAACAATGGGGCGTTGCGATGAATAAAACATGTCATCTCAACCTAAGCCTAGCCTGTTTCATGAGGGCTGAGGTAAACCCCGCGTCCGAATATGCAATAGTATGCAAAAGCCATATGTCAAATGGATGTCAGAATACGAAGTGGTCATGATACAGTAAGTGAACAGTCCTGTGTGCAACCAGAGGAAATTTGGCTATTATATGAGGCAACTGGAGCTGAGAAGCCATCAGAATTTAAAAGTTAAAAAATAAAATGGTGGAGACAGCTCTTTTTAAGTATAAGAGGTCTGGGCTCCAGGGGGCCGCAAAAAAGATTTTATAAAATGCATTTATCAGGACTTTCAAAGTATTAACCTAAGATATGAATTAAATATATGTAGTGTGATAATTTTTTAACACATTTGCAAGCTTCACATTATTACCACTTCATTCCACTTTCTGATATCTGGTCAGAAATCATGATTATTATTACAATTAAGAGTATAATATACACTAGAGATATAGTGAATATGAATAGTTTGCATTTGTGTTGTATATATGTTTCTCATCACTGTGGCCTATGGCACTATTTACTGTAAAACGGCAAGCAAATGTATTTTTTTCCCTCCCTTTTATTTTTTACTTCTAACATTACTGTAATAGTAGAATGAAAAAAGATACACTGTTAACTTTATCTTTAACTGTTTAACATTATCATTCATTCTGCCTTTTGTATAATGACAATAAAAAGTGTTTCATTTTGGAACATCTTTATAATACCACTATTTTTCTAACTGTTTAAATAAATATTTGCACAGTACATGAAACTATATATCTGCCTTTATATGTTAGGAAGGGGATCCATCACAAGAAAAACATCATATTTGGTGGTCCTTGGCAGTATTTTTATTTTTTTTTTTAAATAAAGAAACAAGAGGAAACAAAAGAGCTATTTTTTTCTGTGTGGTTGAATTGTACTAGTTTTACAACACCCAATGGAATTATTTTTGTGGTTATTGCTAAGATGTCATATGGTGAAAGAACACATGGGTCAAAGGTCAATACAACAATGGCAGATGAAATTCTGTATGCCTACAGAATGTTCTTAATTTCATTCAGTACATAATCTGTACTTTAGTACATTGGAAGATCTTTATCATCTGTTTGGGTGTCTGCTTTGTGTTATTCAATATGGAAGTTTGGTCTGCACGTTCAGTTTTTACCATAAATAAATAAGTAGGAAAAACAGTATGATTCAAGCTTATTGCCAAGATAATAATGTTTTCTTTCAGTCTTGAGAGTTTATATTCACTAATCCTTCACAATTTGTGTCATCTCTGGTTACATAAGGATATTGTTTTCTCTCTTTTTCTGTCCCTCTTCCAGACACTGTGGCCTACATTTCACACATGGAGATTTGTGTCTGAGAGATGCTGCTCCCAAATCGCCTAAACGCTAGATGGCGCTATCATCCCAGACAGCTCATGACAGAGAAGCTCTCTTTGTTTTGTCCAAGAGACACACACTTAGTCATCTAGAAGTGCCTGCTGGTGCAGCATTACGTTTTGGACAACTGCAGACACATTTCTTGTGGAATGTACAGTATGTGAACAAATGCTGTTTGTTGAATTTATTTGTATATTTACTTTTTTTTGTTACCCTAACACAAACATTCCCTCTACTTTTCCAGGACTATTTTAACTCCTAAAAACTGTCTTCTTAGAAATTATTTGACTTTACCAGTCAAGGGTTTTGCAGTGCCACATTAACAGTCCAGATGCGTAAAAAATCCCTTCACCAATAAAGGGCACATTTATAGGTTTCAATCCACAGAGGTAAACATGTCATACATGCCTATGAATCCAATGTTGGCACCGCGGACCACTCACATCCTCTGTACAGCCCTGCCCGTACCCCCTGCCATCTGTCCCAGTGTCCTACACACGCTGCTCGCTCTGCACACAGCCCCAGGGCAGGCGCGGGGGGTGCCGCGGCACAGCAGCCCCGACATCTGCTGCTTCCGTGGGCTGAGCGGATGCGGAGGCCCCCTGGGTCCCGGGGAACAGCGGCAGAGGCCGAGCAGCCACACCGTCCTGCAGGGTACTATTGTCTCTCCGCCACATCATGGTGGTGTCAGCGATCACCGTTCACGCTCCTCTGGGTGAAGGGTGGAAGGCGTTTTGTGCCATTTGCCTTGGTCGTTAGACTGTAAGGTCAATTTGACCTGAATTAATATTAAAATTTTGTGTGACAGTGTGTGTGTCTGTGTGGCATACAGATGCAATGTGCACGTTGCAGGGTCAGAAATTAACAGGGGAACAAAAATGCTTCCCAAATTCAAGATAAGGGGCAAAAAAATGCCCCTGCACAAATAAACAATTTATTCAAGTCACCTTTATTTCTATAGCGCTTTATACAATACAGATTGTTTTAACCCTTAAACACATTCCCCGGGTCTTTATCGACCTGGAACATCATTCACTGCCCTCCCCCTCATTCATTTTTTTAATTTTTTTTATATTCAAGTTAGACACCAACCTTCTTAGTATTACTTAATCTATTCATTATCAACAATATATCAAGAAAAAAAAAGAATGTCAGTTTTCTTTTTTTGTAAAATAAGTATAGGGTCGCTAGGGACCCGAGGTATGTCACAGTCAGTATATATTTTTTCTGCATTCACCTTTATTCCTTAAGGTGGCAATGTCTGATACACAATGATGACGTGATGTTTCACTCATAATTACTGCAGGTAGAAAACAAAAGTATACACAAGTATAATCAGCTAAACTTGAAATGGTTCAGCGATTTACTGCAGAGCAAGTCCAGAACGCAATCAATATTATTGTCACTCTCACTTGGTGGATCTAGTGAATAAGCTGTCAGTGATCAAAATATTGATTTTGAAGATGTTGTATATGGTTGAGATTGCGAATATGAACTAGGGAAATGAGCCTTGATGATGACAGTGATGATAGTAAAAGCATCTGCTCAGTTTTTGGAAGTTCCAAAAGGTAATAAAATGTGTTTTATTTTATTATTTTGTAATTGTTATTAAATTATCGGGAGATTTTTATATTATTGCGGCAGTTAGAGATCCATCAGTATTAGATATAGATCTAAGAGAGACACAAATATGTAACAATGATTGGTGAAACATTCATGCATTTAAGCAGTTTCACAGTAATAAGCAGGAAAATAACAAAATTATTGATGCAAACTTAATCAAATATGAGACAAATCAAATTTTCCTGTAAAGCAGTTTTAAAAAGACAATAGTGTCATTATTCAGCTCAAGTGATGATTCAGTTCAGTATTGCATTAGATTTCTTTCCACTAATTTTGCAGCGTTGAGCATTATAACCAATCACAAATGTTTCTGTTGAGCTTATGAATGCAATGGCCAATCAGAGGCATTTCGATTAGTCACCACTGAAAATGCTGGAGTTTTGTTCAATGCGCACCGACTGAATTCTGCTCTCTCGCGAATTCTCTCATCATAAACAACAAACAGCAGATATGATGTAAGTAAGAAATTAATTTTGCATTGTAGACATCTTCAGTGATTATAAATGGAGTTTTTGCGAGAGTGCACAACTCGCACTAGACTCTTAAGTCACGGACGGCTTTAGTGTTATTTGCTTGCTTTCTGTTTATAATTTATTCCCAGTTTAAATAATGGCCCCTTTACACCAAGGATGATAACTTTAACGATAATGATAAAGTTTTGTTTTTCATGCTATTGTGATAACCAAGTCTTTATTTTCTAATGCGTAAAAAGTCTTACTAATAAAACTAACAAACAGTTCTTAGACAACACAAATACATTTAATAAGATGATTATAAAAATTGACCTTAGAAAATATTGGCCATTAATGGAAAAGATCATTTCAGACCCTAGTTTAGTCATTAGAGTTTCTGTTACTAGGTTTTTTTTTTTTTTTGCACTTCGCTTTCTTTTCACGACCAAACGCTTGTAATTTTTCATTATGCCTAAGAATTCTTGCGGGAATTGCTATTCTTTTGTGGTATGTACAAGAAGCTCTTAAAAAGATGCAGCATTGTGAAAGAATACCCATTTGTGATGAGCCTACCTATGAATAATGAATATTAGAATACTTTGATACTCTAACACTGTAAAAGGAAAAGAATCAAACTCTCAAGGTCTTGTTTTTCTTCCTCGACATTACGCTGGAAGCCAGGGCATCACTCTCTCTCTCTCTCTCTCCCTCCCCGTGTCTCCCTTTTTCATTTTCCTCCCTGAGAAGCAGGGTGCACGGCATAGCATCCTCTTTTATCTCAGGAGCAATCAATAATGTATGGGACTCCCGGGCTCTCTATGGAGAGGAGCTCCAGCGTTGCTGCCGCCCTGCTGTACCACTCGGCACTGACAGCCCCGCTCAGCACCCCGTCTGCCAGCCCCGGCCCGGGCCTCCAATTAAACACAGTACTTAGAGAATCCGGCAGCTCGTGTACAAGCGGAGCACGCCTCAGAGAAGACCCCCCCCCCCCCNCCTCTGGAGACCCCCTAACCTACTCGCCCACACCGTATTGATCTTCACGCAGATGTAAAAGACTATTGAGGTCATCATTCATTTTTTATCATTCCCAAGAAAAATGTCAAAACGTGTGGCAAAAAAACATCTTTGTGTCAGACGTAATGGGCTCGGCTACAACAGCGTGGGATGCTGGGATGCCGAGGTGAAAACTTAGAATGCAGCAAAATCAAGCTTGGTTCTTGACCCTGTAAATCCACATTTAGGGTCATTAAGCTCAGCAATGCTTCTCTACATGAGTCTGTCGAAACAATCTGTATTGTATAAAGCGCTGTATAAATAAATGTGTCTTGACTTGACTTGACTTGACAACAAAAGATGCATTCACCATGAGGTTAACATTGGCCATTCTGCAGATGTGGTATTGATGAGTGTGCTACAGCAGATGTTGGCTTCAGCAGCTCTCTGTTGAGGCCTGGCCCTGTTGTGGTCACCGCGTGAGCCGCTGAGAGCCGGTAATGACAAACACTGACGCTGCTGAATGCATCAGCCTGTAATAAAACATTCAGAGAGTCCCACTGCGCTGCAGGCCCACTGACCAGGGCTAATTGGAGGTGCTTATTCAAGGCACTTTCCCACCAATAAATATTTAAATGCACTTAAACTTCTACCTGATGTGGTCTTCATACATGCACCGCTAAAATTATTATTATTATTATTTTCAGAAAAAAATATATAAACACCCCTGCAACAAGATAAATTGCAAAATATATTAAGGAAAATTGTTTTTCAGTTCTCATTTTCATAACAATTCTTGTGAAGAAAAAAAAGAAGCCAATTTGGTAGATTGGGAGGTGGAAGATAAATTCAAGACATATTCTGGTAACACTTTACAATAAGGCTTCATTTGTTAACACTAGTTAAATACATTAGTTAACGTGAACTAACAATGAACAATTCTTCTAAAGCATTAATTAATCTTAGTTAATGTTAATCTCAACATTTACTAATACATTATTAAGATCAAATGTTGCATCTGTTAATATTAGTTAATGCACTGTAAACTAACATGAACAAGAACATTTTTATTAATTAACATTAACAACGCTTAATGAATGCTGTAAAAATATATTGCTCATTGTTAGTTAATGCATTAAGTAAGGGATAATGTACATCCAACCAGTTGATATCTCAGAATAAACTCCAACAGGGTGATCAGGATCTTGCATCAGCCTGAAGGGGTTTATTCTGAGATAACAACCAGCTGGATGTACAGTATCCCGCTTATTACACGGTTACTTGCCACATAAGTAAATAATTAGAAACAATATTTGCAATATTTTATTAGCTCTTTAAACGCAGAGAGAGCAGTTGCTAGCGCAGCAAGTTCAAACTAGACGGACATTTAAGAGATACGGTACAGTCACACCACTTATTAAACTGCATTTCGCCACATAAATAATTATGGGGATAAGAGATATTGATCTAAGAAGAGAAACTGTTTTAAAATCTTACCTATTTGTTATCTTATAATCCAACAGTGTACAAAACAATAGTCGCAAAATGGCAGCAGCTGCGTTTGTTTGAAACCAGAGAGAGCGAGTCCACAATACTGGATGACATAATTAAATAACTGTACACAAAATATTGATTTGACAGATTTAATATTTTATTATCTCACCAAACGCAAAACTTCGACGAAGAAAAAAAATTCCTAGCAAATGTATAGCATTGCTGACTTCAGTAACCCAGATGAGCCTGTGTTATCTGTTTTCAGCGGTTGTTATCGGCGAATAACATGCCGCTGGATGGCGTGATTGACCAATCAGAATCAAGTATTTCACAGTGCCATGTAATAATTAATGTTAACAAATGAGACCTTATTGTAAAGTTTTACCCATATTCTCTAAAAGTACACAAACATACCCCCCCCTTTTCATGTTTTATGGGGACTTTCCATAGACATAATGATTTTTATACTGTACAAACTGTATATTATATCCCCTAACCCTCCCCCTAAACCTACCCATCACAGAAAACTTTCTACATTTTTAGACTTTCAAAAAACATCACTTATAATTTGTAAGCTGTTTTCCTCATGGACACTAAAACATGTCCTCACAAGGACAATTATTTCGGATATTGCCATCTTTGTGAGGACATTTTGTCCCCATAATGTAGGGTTTACAAGGACCTAAACCTAAGCCTATTATGAGATTATTTTCAAAACGTATTTATTCCCAAATCATCCTTTTTTATTTTAAAATGGCACTAAAACACTGTCATCCTTATGCAGTTTTGCTTCTCAATTGAATTTTGCAGTGTGCATGGTTAGGCCTGCTGCTCCGAGAGTTAAAATGCCACACAAAGACATTTAGTGGAAAGAATATCGTTCACACTCCCCCTGCCATGAATCTTCAGGGATGTTCTACCTACATGTCTCTGACACTGACCCTCCCTGTGATGACCGTGATGACCATGTCCTCCTCGTCTGGAGGATACACTACATCTCAGTGTTGGCAGAATGATGACAGCATGTCTAATCTAACTCAGCGTGGATGCGAGCAGAACGGGCCTTATCCAACACACAGGCCTTGAGTTTCCAGCCTCTGTGGGAACGATGTGATAAAGTGGCATGATATTCCCTTCAGGAGACGCCACGAGTGGAAAAAAAGAGCAGCGAGGTCTGCGTCAACATTGGCCATTAGCGTCCCACAAATCAGCTGGGTTAACGGGGGGAAATAGCTTTCAGACTCTCCCCTCTGGAGGAGCGACAGAGAAAGGGCCCCGATAGTCCTGCACAGCTAGCCATTCATAGACCCCCAATTTATGGGCGACCCTAGAACAGGGCATCTTTGTGTGGAGGCCTTCACTGTACCGAACGCAGCTGCATAAATTACACTTTTATTGGGCACCTTGCCCGTTCCTCTCCATAACCTCAGCTAAACTTTTTTCCATTTTTGGAGAGCATGTAGCGATGGGACTTTCTCTCCCTCTTGGACTCTGGTCACTGTAAAACCGAATGGTGAAATTAACTAAACTGAGTTAATTTCAATCAAATATTACTTTATAGAAAAAAAAGTTGTAAACTCAATAACTGATTATTTTAAGCTGAACTTAAACTAAATGAGTTGCAACAGATTTTGCGTGTCAGACTAAATAAGGAGAATAAATGTTGAAATTAAGTGTTTTATTATACATTATACATGTTTAATATTCAGTTATGTTGGGATTTATAGGGGTTTCTGTTATGTTGCAGTTACCATTGTAATGAAGAGTAGAGCCTGTGGTTAGGTTGAGGATGCAAAACCTTAAGCCATAAATGTTGCTTAACAATATACATCGAAGTGTTTAGTGATAGTCTCTTTGCTAGTTACATTAGCACATACAAGTGTACTGTTGCTATCAGTTAACCGCAAAAGATTTGATTTAATATGATGTAAATATAATCAAATGGTATGAGTTAGTTATGGGAAGATCAGATCATTTTACTGACTTGGATTTTTGAATCTCGTTCAGCACAATGAATGAATCTTTATTCGAGTCATTTTTGTTCATTTGAGTAGAATTAAATTAAAGGTTACATTTCAAATAGCCAGATTCCCCCAACACATCTACTTAATCAAACTTTGATCATATTCTGAAAAATGATAATGCAGCCAATGACAAATTATGAGAAACAGAAATAATTAATTCATGGTCTTCTGGTCCGAGTCGTTCCTTATCACGTGAAAGCCACACATGCTGTGAGTCTGTACAGGAAACAGAAATGATTAGTTCACCTCCCAGGTCTTCCGGTCCAAGTTGTTCCTTCTTTTGTCATGTGACAAATTCAATCAGCTCTGTACAGGAAACAGAAATGATTAGTTCACCTCAAGTCTCTCCTCCAGTCCGAGTTGCTTTTGTTCATTTGTCACATGACCGCTATTCATCTCTGTTTTTATTTAGAAATAATTATAATTATCAAAAGACATGCGTAATAAAACAATTTTTGTAAAGACGTTTGGGAATTATGAACTCATTTCTGTATCCAATGCAGAATATATGCGGCTGTCATGTTACGTGACAAATGAACAAAAGCGACTCAAAACGTAGGAGAGACTTGGAAGGTGAACTAATCATTTCTATTTTCTGTACAGAGTGGTTTTCACATTAGTTACAAATAAACAAAAGAATGAACAAAATTTTTATGCCAAAAATCATTAGGATATTAAGTATAGATCATAAATTTCCTACCGTAAATATATAAAAAAATGTATTTTTGTGAGTGGATATGCATTGCTAAGGACTTCATTTGGACAACTTTAAAGACGATTTTCTCAATTTTTAGATTTATTTTGCAACCTCAGATTCCAGATTTTCAAATAGTTTTCAGCCAATATTGTCCTATCCTAACAAACCATACATCAATGGAAAGCTTATTTATTCAGCTTTCAGATGATGTATAAATCTCAATTTAAAAAAACTGAGCCTTATGATTGGTTTTGTGGTCCAGGGTCACAAATGCATATGCACAACCAACACAAAATGAACTAATCATTCTCTGAGACAACTTGTTATTCCTCATATAAAAGTCATATAAAAGATTTGCTCAAAATGAACAAATTGTTCATAATCGTTAGTCATTATGCATTAGCCGATGCTGGGTCGATTATTTTCAAGTTGTAGTCTGTTACTGATTTCAAATTACATGACAAAAATTGTAGTTAGTAACGTAATCCATTACATTCCACTACTTTTTGATTACTTTTAACCTAACTCGTTTATCACATTGAATTGGATAATATTAAACCATACTGATAAAAAATAAAAAAATAAAAGAAAAAAAATTCCATTCTTTGTTATCATCAACATCATGAAGTTCATTAAACATTACGAACTGGGGTTTGTGAAGATGCAAATAAAAAAATGTGCAAAATAAAGGTTTACTAACTTAATTTTTGAGTTCTGCCAAGTTCTTAGGGCTTACAGTGAACTAGTGTCTTTCTTGATAAGTCGTCAGTGGAAATCAAACATCATGAGCTATATGTTCATGTATATAACTGCCATGGTGACTCATTAAATGTCAGAGTTCCACATATTGGCTTCTTTTTATATCAATCCATATTTCCTGCTGAAAGATGGTCTGTTGAGTTAATTATCTTGCTCCGCTTCCATACATAGAGGCTGAAATGTAGTGATAAGAAGCAGAGTTCTGTGCTTCCGTAATGAGCTTTACTATGAGTAATGGACATAGGCTACAGTACTGGGTAATGTCAATGACAAGGCTCCAGCGCTCTCTTAATTACCTGCACATCCATGCCTGGTGTAACGTGGGTCCATCTCCCTACTGAGCTGAAGGATCTGTCAACCCAACATAAAGGATCCCTGACGAACCGGGGTTCGCATCGGCCCCCGTTCGGATGATTCCGCTGGTCATCACAGTTAGGTTGACCCTTTTGCTTCGCTAACATCCCTGAGCTGTGAGATTTTCAGAAATGTCATCTTGTATGCAGGGAGAACAAAAATGTGGTGCATCAATGAAACATTACATGAAATACAGAGGAGGCGTGAATCCACTGCACTTCCTGCACCTGTCTGCATGTAATGAGGAGGCTTTGGGTCTTAATGAAATTTAGCATTGCTCTCGCTGGAATTAAAACAGCTGCTGCAATCTGCAGAGATGGAGGTGGGCTGACAACACCTCCATTGGCGCTAATTAGACCAGCCAAGGAGAGGAAACTCACAAAGCATATATTAGGAAGGACCATTTTGCCAAGAAACGTTCAATATTTCCATACTGGCAGTGCAAAACAATTAGCGATATTCAGCATGAAATGTAACATAAGGCAAAAAAAGTTCTGTGAATAATTTCTTCACATTTAGTTGGAGCTCCTGAAGCTGCTTGTTAATGCAAAGCGGGGATTATGCATCCTTTTATTAATACAAATGATGCTTGGATTTTAAAGTGTCAGATTGTCAAAGGGTTTTCCTGCCGTGCGCAAGATGTATAACATGTCTGGGCAAAGTTCCCGCTCCTTTGTTCACTGTTTTCCCCATTGTCACTATTGTTTCCTAACGGACAAAAGAAGAATAATGGAAGAGTTAGAAAGAAAGAGGGAGGAAGATGCAGAGAGTGTTTTGATCTCAGTGTCTTTCAGGATAGAAAGATTCAAGCTGAGTGCTGCTGGCACACAGAGACGCTCACCTCATAGGACATATAAAGTGACTGTAGTGTTTAGAAGATTTTACTCTCAGTCCTTTGTGGTGTTGGTGCAGCTGTGCCAAGAGATTCTTTTAAGATATGTATGGCATTTTTCCTGTTTTTACAAAAGCAATACATGTGCATTTAATGTTTTTTTTATGTGAAGGCAGCATCAAATGCAATAATTTTGTCCTTATGTCAAAGACAACAATGAGAGACGCACAAAGTGAATACATACACTACCATTCAAAAGTTTGTGGTTGTCAGATTTTACATTTTTGAAAGAAGTATGCTTACCAATGCTGCATTTATTTGATGAAAATACAGTAAGAATAGTAATATTGTTAAATATAAAAAAGCAAGATGAATAGAAAATTAATTTTCATCTTAGTAATAACTTGAATTTTCCTATTTTTTTTAAACATGCACTTCCATAGAGGCAAACACTGTATTCTGGGCTGTCTATCAACATCTGTGGTTGAAACTTAAAACTGCAAATTACATGCGGAGGAATATTTTTACTTTTTTACGCATCTGATGGTTTGTGGTGTACCCATGGTTCTCTGTGATCACCATTTTGAAGGGGATCTTATCAACACCAAGATTACTGTTAGAAAGAAGTAGGTCCTACAAGACTTGTATCTGAAAAAATAAGTTGTCTGTGCAAATAAGGAGCATATACACCGATCAGGCATAACATTATGATCACTGTCCTAAAATTGTGTTGGTCTCCAAACAGCCCTGACCCGTCGAGGCATGGACTCCACTAGTCCCCTGAAGGTGTGCTGTGGTATCTGACACCAAGATGTTAGCAGCAGATCCTTTAAGTCCTGTAAGTTGTGAGGTGGGGTCTCCATGGATCAGATAATTTGTTCAGCACATCCCACAGATGCTTGATTGGATTGAGATCTGGGGAATTTGGAGGCCAAGTCAACACCTCAAACTCGTTGTTTTGCTCCTCAAACCATTTCTGAACTATTTTTGCCTTGTGGCAGGGCGCATTATCCTGCTGAAAGAGGCCACAGCCACCAGGGAATATCGTTTCCATGAAAGAGTGTACATGGTCTGCAATCATGTGTTCCCCATGTGTTCCCCAGGTAAGTGATGCACGTGCACCCGGCCATCCACGTGATGTAAAAGAAAACGTGATTCATCAGACCAGGCCACCTTCTTCCACTGCTCCGTGGTCCAGTTCTGATGCTCACGTGCCCACTTTCGGCGGTGGACAGGGGTCAGCATGGGCCCCCTGACTGGTCTGCGTCAATGCAGCCCCATACGCAACAAACTGCGATGCACTCTGTATTCTGACACCATTCTATCAGAACCAGCATTAACTTCTTGAGTAGTTTGAGCTACAGGAGCTCGTCTGTTGGATCGGACCACACGGGCCAGCCTTCGCTCCCCACGTGCATCAATGTTATACCACCAAGTTTGTCATGACTTCATTGACACCCAACACCATTGGTTCTTTATTGTCATGTGACCAGTCATGACATGATTTGTTTAAGGCCTAGTCCACACGTACATGTTTTTTTTTTATATAAACTGAGTTTTTCCTCCTCGGTTTTTAAAACAATCTAAACTTTTTTGGAGATTTGATTACCATCCACAGCCCTTATATGTTAAACAGGAGCTTGGGCATCCTTCCTAATATCTCCTTTTGAGAAAAAAAAAAAAAAAAGCCATACCCTGTTGAAAAAACAGCATATGCTGGTTAGGTATGTTTTGAAGAATGGCAGCTGGTTGGAGCTGGTTTAAGCTGGTCCTTAGTTGGTCCTTAGCTGGTCATGAGCTGGTTTAAGCTAGTCAAGTGCTGGTCCTAAACTGGTCCTAAGCAACTAGCTTCAGCTCAGGACCAGTTTATAACCAGCTCAGGACCAGCTTTAACCAGCTCATGACCAACTAAGGACCAGCATAAACCAGCTCAAACCAGCTGCCATGCTTCAAAACATACCTAACAAGCATACTGTTTTTTTTTCAACAGGGTATGGGTTTAAAATGGCATGAGGGCGAATAAACAACGACAGAATCCTCTTTCTGCTTGAACTATCCCCGTGTTTTGTGTTATAGGAATTCATAAAACATGACGTGCATTTCCAACTAACATCATCTAAGTGTTAAACTAATAAAAACTAACAGTGATCCAAACATCTCCTACAAATGTGAGCCATTCCCGTGTCTGATTGTCTAATATATACGAGATTAATATTAATGCTTGACTGCTCCATCACAACAACGTCTGAGGCAAAAATTCACTTAGAATAATAAAATCCAGGGGTAGCTGGTTACAAACTTGGCAGCATGTGCTGGCTTATGTCGACTCTCTGTGCTGAGGTGGCAGTGATTCAGATGTAATGGGTCCTGTGTTTATTTAAATGGTTTTTCCATCACGGGCTGTAAAGTGAAGGAGCAGGACACTGCTGCAGTAAACAGGCTTGCGACTGCACTGATTTATAGCCCATTAGGAGCAAAGAGGCACTTTACTGCTCTAAGTTAATCTGAGCTCCGCTGGCACTTCTGCTCAGCACGTATATGTGTGTGTCTGTGTGTGTACATGTGTGCATACATGTGTGAGTGCTCAAACGGTTAACATTACACCAGATTGAGGTAATGGCCTACCTTTTGCCATGTTCGCTTGTTGCATGTAAGCGCTCACACAGAGGCAAAGAGGTTATTGCATTAAACCTCCTTGAGCAAACAAATAAGCCAACCCAGGCACTGAAACGCTGTCCAGCAGAAAGGATATCACATCCCATTATCTTTTTAAAGGTAATTTTATTAGTCCAAACAATGTCATTCTATTCCTGTTTATCACTTTTCCCAGCAGAAATAAAACTTGGGGTCATCTGAGGCAGCTTCAGAGAAAAACACCTTAGGAATGGTTTCCCTCCTAACTGTGAGGTGCCCACAACACTTAACATTAGCCTGCAGTTCCTCAGTGACCGCTTGACATCGCTCTAATTACATCCACACACATGCTACACAAACAAAAGTCACCCATCAACCCCTCCCACTGCTCATCTGACCTGCTGCTGTCATTTTAAAGGTTTTTAAACCAGCGATGGTCCATTTCTTCATACATAAGCTCCGCTCTTAAGCTGTTTTAAGGGGCGGTGGTAAGCCTTGGGGAGAGTGGTCAATCCTCCCACATTGGCCCCTCCACCACCTCCTCTCCCTTGGGGGATTAACATTTCCATCTAGAAAGCACATCCATCCAGATAACCTTTTCATACAGGATCAACATGATTGTAAAGTGGCCATAAGTCATGCCACTTATCATAGGTTTAAAAGAGCAGCGTTGTCATCAGAGAGGCCTATCATAATCGCTCTGGACTAAATAATTCATCATGGGTCACACTGGGGTTAAGTGGAAATCACCCGGAGGGTAAGAGGTTCCACGTCTCACATAATGTGTGCATTGTGTACATGACAAAAACATATATTCGTACATTAAAGTGCTTCGCCGGTGGTTATATTCTTTACCTGGGCCTGTGATATGACTATATGTTTTGGTACCCCAGCTGTGGCCAGTGCCCTTGACAAGACCAATCAAAAGACACCTGTAAGTTGCCTACAGACAAGAAAATTGTATTGAATGGGAGTAATTAATTAATAATAATAATTTGTTACATTTATATAGCGCTTTTCTGGGTACTCAAAGCGCTTTACATATAGTAGGGGGAATCTCCTCAACCACCACGGCAGCCATATTGCGCCAGAACGCCCACCACACACCAGCTGATTGCTGGAGAGGAGACAGAGTGATAAAGCCAATCAGTGTATGGGGATGATTAGGAGGCCATGATGGACAGAGGCCAATGGGCAAATCTGGGATTTTTAACGACCACAGAGAGTCAGGACCTCGGTTTTACGTCTCAACCGAAGGACGGTGCTTTTTTTGACAGTATAGTGTCCCCATCACTATACTGGGGCGTTAGGACCCACACAGACCACAGGGTGAGCACCCCCTGCTGGCCTCACTAACACCTCTTCCAGCAGCAACCTAGTTTTCCCAGGAGGTCTCCCATCCAGGTACTAACCAGGCTCAGCCCTGCTTAGCTTCAGTGGGCAACCAGTCTTGGGCTACAGGGTGATATGGCTGCTGGTACAATAATATTAAGTAATAATTGGTCTTAACAGTATACTAATATTTCACTCACGACAACTCTCTGAATAGCATGTTTAGCAGTGACTGGACCTACAACCTTCCAATGAAACGCAGCTCACATCAGCGGCTTTGTAAGTTACCGAAGCTACATATATGAAAAACCGCAACACTCATGTTGAGCGCAGAGTGACTCTCACACACTGTATGACGTGACAGACTTCTAGTTGTAGTTGTCCAGTCTGGTTCCAATCATACACCAGGGCTTTGCCGAAAACGAGGTTGTGAGTCCTGAAAGTGTATGAGTTTGGTAACAGAATGCTCTTGTAATTCCTGTAAATAACCAAACTCTGTGTGACCATAATTGTATTAAAGGGTTAGTTCACCCAAAAATGAAATTTCTGTCATTTATTACTCACCCTCATGTTGTTCCAAACCCGTAAGACCTTCATTCATCTTCAGAACACAAATTAAGTTATTTTTGATGAAATCGAAGAGGTTTTTTATCCTCAATAGAAAGCAACGACATTACCACATTCAAGGTCCAGAAAAGTAGTAAAGACATCGTTAAAATAGTCAACGTGACTACAGTGGTTCAAACCGTAATGTTATGAAGCGACAAGAATACTTTTTATGCGCAAAAAGAAAACAAAAATAACGACTTTATTCAACAAATTCGTCTCTCCCGTCATTCTCCTACGCTATTTTCATTGCAGTGCTTCCAGGTTCTATGTCAGAACGCCGACTCAGTATTGGCCGGCACTGTTCACGTGAGCAGCACGATGTATGCGTGTGATGCTGACGCAGGAGCCAGCCAATACTGAGCCGGCGTTCAGGCGTAAACACGGAAGCCTGCACTGAGTTCACTGCATCAACTGCGTACAAGTCTGGCAGGGTAGAGAAGAAGTTGTTGAATAAAGTCGTTATTTTTGTTTTGTTTTTGCGCACAAAAGGTATTACATTAAGGTTGAACCACTGTAGTCACGTTGACTATTTTAACAATGTCTTTACTACTTTTCTGGACCTTGAACTTACGTTTCTTTCTATGGGGGACAAAAAAAAAAACAGCAACCTTGGATTTCCTCAAAAATATCTTAATTTGTGTTCTGAAGATGAACAAAGGTCTTACAGGTTTGGAACGACATGGCGGTGAGTAATTAATGACAGAAATTTCATTTTTGGGGACTGACAACCGTAGTATGTGTGAACTGAGTCAAAGCCAAATCAATGTTGAGTCTTTGAGCAACATACAGGCGGCATGTGTTCGAAATCGCGTACTCTCTGAGTTACTTCTTTTGAAGTAACTTCTTTGCAGCCATATTCATAAGGTATGTTCTATATTGTATAAATGCAACACCTTGCTGTCATTGTCATGCGACTTACAGCGTCAGTTGCGTTTTCTTCACAGCCATTCACAACCCTTCTCCAATGGCCTCATGGGATAGCATAGTGTACAGTGGATGAGCGCTTCAGAATCTCACCAGAAGTAATAGGTCATTCAGGTATTTTTCACCTACTATTTTATGAAAACTGTGAATCCGGACACTCTTTACACATATTGTTTTTGTAATATTGTTATGGTTCAGTAAGTGTAGTATGATAGTGATGTTTGCGAATCATGTGTTTGGTTCTTGAATGAATCAGTGTTCTTGAAAAAAAAAAAAAAGCTGAATAAATGAATGAATGAATCAATCAATGACTCAATCATAAAGAGTCCCTCGTCGCCACCTACTTGCATAACCATTTAACCCGCAAAATGAGTCACTGAAAAATCCCCATCAATAATTCACAGACTGATAGTCTGTCTGGAAAAAACACAGACAAGTGGAGTGTTACAAACGGTGAAAAGTCCCAGTGCTTGTCTGTGTTCACAGCGTTCCAGACCAGAGTTTGTGAGTGGTGTGGAGTGGAAGCAGTGCAAAGTTTTCCTGCACCGTATTATCAAAGTCAGAGCGTTTGTGTTTTCTTTCACTCAATGATCGCAAGGAGTGAAGTTTCTCTTACTAGTGATTAGGGAGCGAAACATGTCTTTCCAGTCTTTCTCTCTCATTATAGTCAATTCAGACAGCAAGCTCACAGCTCTGCTAAAATATTTCCATAGCACTGTAGATTCAGTAGCAGTTAATGGAGTATTTTTTGTACAGTGCGCAGGAACATCAGAACGAACATCTAATTATCCACCACAGCAAAAGGTTCTAGTGAAGATTATGAAACGTGAAATCAATTCATGTACAAGTGGGCTAAAATGTGCTTGATTGTCCGCATGCTACAAATCCAAACATTGTAATTAAATCCCTTTATGTTCCTTTGTGATCTAGCTGTCATCAGATCGGTTTCGATTTCACATGCTTCCAATTTTCATGATACTGTATAAGCACAAGTGCAGTACAGTATGTTAACCGTGACCTTCGTGGATCAATATAACAAGTTATCGGTATGAAACCAATGGACTTGAGTTCTGAAGATCAAGCCGTTGGCAGTAATGTAATTCGGTCATATGAATATATCATATATCACTTGCACGCACACACACATCATCTCCTGACAGGCGCAGCAGTGGCATGCAAAGAAAAAAAAACAGTAAGTTGCTCTGGCTGGTTTAACGCTCAATACCCTTTCCTTTCGGCTCAATCTGTCACTCCTGCTCCCAAGACAAAGCTCCACAAACTCTCCCCACACCATTTTACAAGCCACTGGACCACTACAGATAAGACTAGGTGGAATATGAGACAGAGCGGCCTGCCATAAAGACAAACACACAGGGAGATGGACTGCAGGAGAGTCGTGGGGACAATAACACGCTGAGAGGAGCATTCAAAGGTCACAATAAAATATTGAGTAATTCAAGCATGTAACGGATTCTGATTCCATAAGACTGAAAGTGAGATTACATTATTGCTGCGTGAAAACATTTTGGTGGTGAACTAGTTCTATTCGGCAGAAGATACACTGCATTTGAGGAATTGAGGGAAAAAAATGTATGCGCAGACAGGGGTATCATTAGACAGCTTCAAGTGAATGTTTAACACAACCCCCTCGCACGCGCACAGCAGTGGATGAAAAGACAGAGAAGATTCATTTGCGCTGAATAAATAAACAGTTTCCATGTGAATGAACTTTAGCAGATCCTGAAACATTTATGCGTATAAAATCCAATACGGCAGATAAAAAACCCCCAACGTCATTCCTCATTAGACCATGACATGCATTCATTCTGAGGAACCTCCTAATGCAGACAACCCTGAGATTTTGCCGAGGTCTTGATCGGGCATGTGCATCCATTACAGTTTGGGATGGGAATTGCAGGGAATTTAACGATTCTGGTTCCTTAATGATTCCATTAGCAATTCTTTTAGTACTTCAGAGGGAACTCCAACCCCACCGCCAGCCAAATAATTGGTATAAAATTTTATATATC